>LOEQ01015420.1:0-15493 GCA_001685075.1 Bramus lutescens
TATCTAAGTAATATGTCTGAACATTTCTCCCAAGCCTACGACATGCCCTGGAATTCTGCTATTGATGCCAGGGGGTAACTGATGACCCATGACTGCTTTGTCTGTTGACCTTAGCATAGTCCTCATTTTTTGCCAGCTTTGGAGTTTATGTCGTGCCTCTGCCTACAGATGAGTGTCAGTACAGGCCTTATCCCTTGGACTGGGTGTGGCTTAATATATTTTATAATTCAATTTGCCCTCACTTCATTCCCGAAAAATGCATTGTTTTCCAGATAGTAGGCCCATACCAGGTCTTCATAATGTGGGTATGCCACATCTTGCTCTGGGATTAGCACACTGAGTCCAGGGCTAACTTAGAGTTCCAGGTGGTGTGGGCCACAGATATATATGTGGGAGAGATACCTGTCAGAAGATTGAAATACAAAACAATAGTATTAAAAGTACATGTGTCACAAAGACAGAGTTGGGTCAACAGACAGATAAGGGCTTGGGGAAAACAGAATGGATTGTTACACCAGGCTCAAGTGAAAGGTTTCAGATGCAACAAGCAGCTACGAATCCAGTCATGTAAGAAGGGTTTACTGGTTACCTTAAAGAAAAGAAGATGTGGGTGAGTGCTTTGGCTTCTTATCATTGGCAGTATTACTGTGGTCATTTCATCTCTCCCAATGCTAGTTTTATTGCTAATACACTATTAAAAAAAGAGTGGAACTGTACTCCATTCCATCTGAATATACAAAATCACCTCGGGGCAGTAAAGTAGAGTTCGGACAAGTAGGTGTGGAATGCTCTTCAGGAGAGAAGTTGCTAAAAAGCAATTAGATGTAAATATAAATCCACCAGAGGACTGGAAGAAGGGAGCTCTTCTGTCAAGGCTATTAGACATGAAAGTGCAGCAAGCTGGGAGGCCAGCTGTTAGGCTGCTGGCCACAGACTGGGTTCAGGAGGAAGAACAAATGGAAATATTCAGTGCAGTTGCTGGCTCTACTTATGGAGTTGGTATAATTTTTATTACTAAAACAAGCATTTATTCATGCTACACTGCCATAAATTTCCCCTGGGGAGTAAGGGACTCTTTCTTCCAAATGCCCTGTTTTTCTAATACCATATATCCCATCAATGCACTCATGGAACAACTTCTCAAAACTGGCATCTTCAATTAGACTTCCTTATACTAGATTCTCCTATGACTTTTATATGTTTTGTTGCTGGGTTACTTTCCGTGTTCTTGTGAATGTCCAGCAACAAAGATGGTTATTTTACAAGGAGATTAAAAGCAAATCATAAGATTGGGCTCGGAATTTCAGTTCTAATAATTTGGATCTAAGCATTTTAAACTTTGTTCAAATTGGCTAAAAATGTCACCACCATCTACAAAGAATGGTATTGCTTAGAAAAAGATTTTGAGTTGATATCTGTTCAATCTGGCTCAGCAAGTAAACTGTTCTTCATTCTTTGTGGAATATGTGTTGTTTATTATTACAGCTTTTGTTGTTGCTTTGATCTGAATAAGGCGTTCCCAAATAAAGCTGTCTCTAAAGCCAACAGCAGGTATTCACACTTACCTTGCAGAGTTTTCGTTTGTTTTGATTGGGAGCGCAAAGCCATGTTGCCACATGTCGGCTCCAGTGAATTAGCATTACATTCTGAACTGACTCATGGAGGAGGAATGAGTCCACACAGCAGAGAGCATCACACATGTCAGAAAGAATTCCTGCAACGCACACTGGGAACCGCCCAGTTTCTTATATTCTTCTTGTTTTAATGACACCATCTCTTGACCTGGAACTTAAAACAGAGAGTCAAGCGGAGCTGCCAAAAAAAAAAGGGTAGAACCGTGGACAAGGGGAAGGTGGGGCAGAGTGGAGGGGAGAGCAAGAGGAAGGAGGGAGAGATAGCAAAGTGCATTTCTGTTTGTCAGGACATAATGTTCCTGCCAAGGGAATTCTGATTTGAAGACAACCTTCCCCAGTGAGGTGGCACCTGAAACCTAAAACTGGCATTTGGGAGAAAGAAAAGGGGAACAGTGTTTTCTTGTTAAACCCAAATGGGTTAATGCCCCTTATGAACACACAGTGGGCCAGACGGCTCAGGGAGTGAAAGTGGCAATCTGAGTTCAATTCCCAGAGCCCGCACAGTGGAGGAAATCAACTCCCGCAAGTTATGCTCTGATCTCCACCCACACGAACTTGCACATATATACACACACTCACAAACAAAGAAAATGTAGTGAAAATTTTTTCAAAAAGTAGGTTTGAGTACAGAAATAAATGAAACCATAGATAACCGGTAAAAATGGTTTGGCGATTGTAAGTTACCACTGCACATTTATATTAAAGAAAAACAGGTATGCTTCACGTGATGGCTCAACCACAACTTTAAAAAGAAAAACAACCATTTGTTCTGATTGGAACTATATGTTTAGCGAACACATTTTGTCTTTTATTAAGAGCACTGAGTGTGTTTCAAGGAATTCGAGAAATCGCACCATTTTTCTTTCAACATGGAACTTTTCACAATCATCTACCTACAAGAGAAGCACAGTATAAACAATGTCTCGTGTATGAAGATAATCTCCATGCAAGAAAAGCATAGTATAAACAATGTCTCATATACGAAATTGCTTTCCACTTATGTTGAGAGAGGAACATGGTCCCACCCTAACCTACCATGGTGCTCATGAACAGTTTGTTGCTTTATCCCACAGCCCCAAAGAAATGTAGCAAATATTTTTAACTAAATGCATGACTTTAGACTACAAGTGATGACACATGCTGTATTGGTTCCTTTTCTCTAACTGTGATAAAGCACTGTGACCAAGCAGCTCAGAGAAGAAAGAGTTTATAATGGCTTGTGGTTCTAGAGGCTTAGAGCTCTCATGGAGAAGACACATGGCAGCGGACGGCAAACATGGCTACAGAAGCAGAAAGCCAAGAGCTCACATCCTTTACCACAGCACACTGCAGAGAAAGTGAACCGGAAATGGCTAGAGTGGTTTTTAATCTCAGAGCCCGCCCTCAGTGATGCACTTCCTCCAGCAAGGCTGTACCACCTAAACCTTCCCAAACAGCTTCACCAGTGGGGCCCAAGCACTGGGATGCCCGAGACTAGGCAGGATGTTCTTCATTCAAACCATCACATATGCAGATCAATCCTGCCTAAATCCTTCACACTCTGGGCTGCATCTTCCTGCCCATGAGATGTGTTAACCCACAGGAATCGAAAGTATCACATCTACTTTACTAAATTTCATTCGAGTAAGAAAGCAGCCCATTTTCAACAAGCTCTGAATGTTAATGACCTCTCATGAATGCTCACATTCATTTGTTCTGTTATTTGTTATAATGAAGGAAGAGGAGCCAGCAGGGCGAGTTTAGCATTACAGAGGAACCGGCAGGAAGTAGTTCACTCTGTCCTGTCCTATTCAGTGTTATAGTGACCTCTGTGTATCAGTCTGTGCAGATGGAGGGAACCACGGTTTAGGGATGCATGACTTCCCCTAAAGGAGACAGACATAAAAAGTTTGTAATCCTAAGGACAGGACCTTTGTCTTTTTGTTTTAGAGACAGAGTCTCACTGAGCAGCCCTGGCTGGCCTGGAACTCAGAGAAATCTCACTATCTTTGCCTCCCAAATGCTGGGATCAAAGTTGTGCAACCCCACACCCTGCATCTAAGGATATAATTTATAAAAACCATTTTCCTTTTTGCAGTCACATCATCATTTCCTTTCTTGTAATCTTCTTTTCCTCTTTCTAAAATGAATTCTTGGAGCATTTCCTACAATGGAGTTTGATCATATTCGCCCCTCTCCTGAACTCCTCCTGGACCAATCTACCCCTCTGCCAATCACCCAACTTTTCATTGTCTTTTCTTTTAACAGTTGGTACTGCCCATATACTCTTGGAGTGTGACCTTCTGGAGTACGGCCAACCTACCAAGGGCTGCATCTTTAAGCATGACTCTTACCAGTAGGTAGGCATAGGACTTTGTGCCCACCTCTCCTGGCCATGCTGGGGTTTTGCCAGCCTTGAGCTCACACAGGTGTTGTGCATGCTTGACAAATGCTGAGTTCATACTGCAAATGCCCTTGCTTGGCCCAGAAAGTTCTGTTTCCTCGTAGGTATTCACTTTCTTAATTAAGCTCTTGCCTTAACTACTCTATGCTTGGAAGAGCCACCAGCATTTTTGTTAGCAAAGGAAAAATTAAAACCATCTACACACATAGGAGAGAGCTGGCAACATAGTCTCCTAAGAACTGAATGAGGAGTCGCTGCTTGCTGCCTCTCTGACCTTCATTTGAAAAGAACAGTTGCAGGGCTCAGGGCACAGCGTTTGTCTTGTACAGAGGGTCTGGGTTTGGTCCCTAGGACCACAGAGAGCGGGAATTAGTTGCAAAGAACTTCACTAAGTAGTATTATAATCAAATGTCCAGCACCTAGGCAGCAAATGGCTTCTTTTTCCCCTTTCCTTCCCCCTCCTTTTAGAGAAATAAATCAACTGTGAAGACTTAAAATAATGAATCAGTAGGAGATCATTTATGTATCTTGTTAATTTCTAGAAATTAGATTCTGTATGAAGGAAATCATATGGGGACAGGCTAGTTAGAGCTTGAGGACATCTATTTCTTCATTCCCAACTCCTTTATAGGAATCATTGTGGGTCTGTGGGTGCATGCCTGTGTACATGTGCGTGTGTGTGAGTGTGTATTATGCATGTATGTTCCTGTAGAAGCCTGAAGTTAACATCTGGTCTTTTCTTCTATTGCTCTCTACGTTATTTTCCAAGTCAAGGTCTCTCACTGAAGCTGGAGCTCTCTGATTACCTGGACTGGCTGGTCCACAAGCTCCAGGAATCTGCCTGTTTCCACTCCATGGGGCCGGGGTTGCAGGAGTGTGCTGGAACTCCCATGTTTTTATGTGAATGATGGGAATTCCCATCATCCTTAGGTCCTCATACTTACATAGCAGGTGATTAATCAACTGAGCCATTCCCTCAGGCAACATTGTATTCTTCATGAGACAATTCATGTTTTAAAAGACATTTGACTGTAAAATAGAAGACAAAAAGTCATTTTTCAGATTCACACACTTTTAAAATGCAGGTATGCATGTTGACAGGTGCTGTTCGATATTTAAAAAATATATTACAAATTTTCCAAGCCTGTTGGCTGCAGCACACCTTAACAATGAACTATCTATGTCATTTACCTACACAGGAGCATTTTTGTCAGAAGAAGTAACAAGTAAAGTTATAAATTATTAAATGGGAAATGGATTGATTCTAGAACTGGTGATGATTACTGTGCGTGGAGGTGGCCACGGTCTCATTATTCTCCTCCAGAGACAACCAATACGGTATTTTTGTCAAGTGTCCTGGAGCAAATGCTACTAAAGCTCGGTGTGCTGCAGTACTATTGTTTCTCCAAATATAGCCCCTTTGTGTGGTGGTCCAGGAAATCCAGCGGTAGAACAAAACAATGGAATTCTGCCCAGAAGCATTTCTAAGTAGGCAGCCCTTTGATAAAAGCAGACTAGCAAGGAAACACCACAATTGTTCTTTACCGGTAACTGTTTAAAGTATTTGTTGACAAATGCATAATATGTGGTAGATTTGGGACTGAAAAGATTCCTGCTCTTCTGTGCTTTCCAAATGAAGAAGTGATTGGTACACTGTGCGCATAGAAGGAGTAACATCAAATTTGACCCCTTAATGCAGAATGCGGACTTTTTTAGATACTGGGTCTGTCTCCAAAGTGCTGATGAGAAGATCAACACAGCCTATAAATTAAATTCTGAGTCCCCTCTATGTGTCCCCTTATGGGGAGGCTAACCAGGCCAGTCCATGCACTTCTGTGTTAATACAACATAATTTTTACTACACAGTATTGCAGCTGCGTCATTTGTTGGTATCCCCAAGTGAGGGCTGATCTATTTTCTTTTTATTATTATTTTATTTATTATGTATACAATATTCTGTCTGTGTGTCTGCCTGCAGGCCAGAAGAGGGCATCAGATTTCATTTCAGATGGTTGTGAGCCACCATGTGGTTGTTGGGAATTGAACTCAGGACCTTTGGAAGAGCAGGCAATGCTCTTATCTCTCCAGCCCCCTGATCTATGTTCTTTTATCTCCTTATGTCTGGTCTTAAGTAAAGGCATCTCTTGGTATCTATGGGGACAATTTTCAGATCTTGCTGTTATAAAAATCCACAAATGCTCAAGTCCCTTTAAAACTGTTCATGACTTCAATCCCGGACAGAAAACTTTTTTTGTTCCTTTGTTTTTTGAGACAGGATTTCTCTATGTAACAGCCCTGGCTGTCCTGGAACTCTGTTTGTAGACCAGGATGGCTTCAAACTCAGAGATTTGCCTATCTCTGCCTCCTGAGTGCTGGGATTAAAGGCGTGTGCCACCACCACCCATCTAGAGTGAAGACTTTGAACTTCATTCTTTTTATGAGTTGGAGACTCTCTCAATACTTAGTTGGAATGCAAATATCAAGGCTTTAGTTAAGGAGATAAATTGTACAATTGTGAATGGGAACAGCTAGAGTAGGAGACGGGGTGTAGTTTCCTCACTACATGCAAAGATGAAAAATAGTCGCTAGCTCTTAGGATTGTTTTGGAATTAGGTGAGATACTCATGTTAGCTGTTTGAAATGCTGCCTGTCACACAAGTCTTCAAAAAATATAAACTGCCAAAACTTCAGCATCCTAGCCCCAAAGGTGATGCAGCTGAGTCAGCACTGGGTATATGTAATAAATGTCACAGTCAGTTCTCAGCTTGCAGAGCCTCTTGGTCCATTGCTGGTGGACAGACAGTGCTCACGGCCAGGCTTTGCTGATGGCGCCTTGGTTTTCTCTTCTCTAAGCATGCTCACTGCCTGGGCAGAGCGTTGCCGGTTCTTGATCTTAGTGTTGCCTTGCTGCATGTCAGCCTTACTAACTTCTGCTCTGCTTGCTGATGAGAAGTCTCCCTGAGCCTGCTCTCCATAGGCTCAAATGACTAGGAAGGAAGAGCTATAGCTTTGAGAACCATTTTGAAATAAATATATCAGCCCATGTTTTCCAAGAAAAAAAAAAACTGCAAGGTGGAAGTTACAGAAGATTACCAATGGGAAGCACTGACTGCAAAAATTTCCCCAAACCTACTCTCTTCTGACAGCAGGAAGACCTTGAGGTGCCTTCGAGAACTTGCATTGGGAAATTATGGCTGTTTATTTTTTAAGCTTCATTTTTTAATGATCATTTTGTATGTGTGTGTCCATATTTATGTGGTGCTTGTGTGTGTATGCACATGAACACGTAAGTACAAGCATGTGAAATCCAGATGACATCTTCATATGTCATTCCTCATAGATGGTGTCCAAAGAGGAGCTCTCAGTAACCTAGAGCTTGCAAAACTAGGCTAGTGTAGCTAGCCGCTGAGCTCCAGGCATCTATCTACATGTCCCTTCATCCCTACAGCTAGGATTACAAGGAACTGTCCCCATACCTAGCCTTTTATGAATGCATACTGGACATCGAAGTCACACGAAATTAATTTTCATCTTTTGGGTTAGGTTTTGATCCATTCATTTGTCATCACTTACTGCACCCATTCAGCTGTCAGTGACTGTGCTTGTGTGTGTGCATGAGCATTCTCATGTGCATGCCGAAGTGTGTGTGTGCATTCACATTCACATGTGTGCATGTGTCTGTGTTTGTGTAGACATCTCTGCTATGCTTTTGGGTGTGTAAACCATTTGTAGGCACCAGAGAGACCACAGCTTAAACAGCAGTTGAGTGACAGCGCTCAGGTCTTTACAAGAGCAGAGCCGTATGAGCGAAAGTAGCATGGTTGAAGTGGGGCCTGAGAAGGCAAGGCTCCCGCGGTCAGGGGAGATGAGTGTGCGGGCAACTAGACACAGCATTGTCCATCCTCTGGGCAGGGTACCCAGCCCCCCGGGGGGTGGAGGTGGTCATGCAGGAATGAATGCACATGGCAAGTGTCTGCAAAGAGAAATTAAGAGACTCTGTCTTCCCTTCCTTAAGTGTTTGAGCACTGGAATTTTACTTAACTGTGTCAGGCACTCAGGGGCCCAAGCCTTGAAGGACAGTGTCTGCAAGCCGATGGGTATCTTTTTCTCTCTGCCTTCCATCACTGAGAGTGCTGGAATTTCCCTGAGGCTAAGGCTTCTTCTCCTCTGCATCCTCTAGTGTGAACTAGAGGTTTGGCTTCATCTTTTCTTCATAAGGGGAATGGAATTAGTTAGAATGTTTGAAAAGTGGAAATTCAAGGAGCATCATCCACAGCCATAATTACCCTTTAGCAAATTTTCTTTATTCTTTTATACTATACATTTTTTATTCTAAAAAAATTGTAACCTTTGTGCATTCCACACTACCTTGTCTCCTTTATGTTTTACTTGCAAAATTGTTGATTGATTAATGAAACACCAAAACTAGGTCTCCTCATGTAACCCACCCTGAGAACAAGCCAAGATCTAGGCTAGCCCCTGAGACCCCGCAAAGCCTGAAAATGAAAGAAGGTATTTTATATTTATTACAAATCGCAGGAATCTCGCGGAGATGTTCTGTCCTTTGCAGCAAACACATTTTTGGTGCTCATAAGCATTCTTTTGTGATTGATTAGTGATGAGTCATGCTGGCGGGGCAGGTTAAGGAGAAGACGGCCATGCCTGATGATCCGTGCAGTACTTGATCTGTTTAAACAGGTCTGTGCCATGAGACTCAATACGATTATGGTGGCGCTCTGGGAGGTTGTTCAGAGGCCACTGTGAACTCTGATAGTCACCGAGTTCTGCTGATATAAAAAATCTCAGGAGAAGCTCTGCATATTTATGCACCTATATTTGCTAATACGTAAACATCCCCCCCCCGGCCTTACAGAACCACTCAGTGGGCAAACCTGGAGACACTACACTAAGCAGAGCAAGCCAGATGTACAAAGATAAATGCTGCGTGATCTCACCTGCACGTACAATCGAAAAGTGAGCTCACAGAAGCAGAGAGTAAAATAGAGCTTGCTAGGGACTGAGGAAGGGGAATGGGCAGAATAGGAGACATTGGTCAGAGTGAGCCTTCTCCATCACAGGCTGGATAAAATGTGGAGATCAGTTTGCAGAGATGACTTGTAGTAGAAGTTACTACAGACAAAATCTCCCATAATATCACACTAGATTACAGAAGGGCAAGACTGATGCTGTTAGGTGTGCACGCTGCCGTAATACTGCGATGCTTGGCTGAGTCTGGGCTTCTGAGCTTAGGGGAAGTGCCACATTTTTAAAGGGATGGCAGCAGACTGAAGTAAACACAAACAAAAGCAAGCATCCTGAGNGAAGTTACTACAGACAAAATCTCCCATAATATCACACTAGATTACAGAAGGGCAAGACTGATGCTGTTAGGTGTGCACGCTGCCGTAATACTGCGATGCTTGGCTGAGTCTGGGCTTCTGAGCTTAGGGGAAGTGCCACATTTTTAAAGGGATGGCAGCAGACTGAAGTAAACACAAACAAAAGCAAGCATCCTGAGAGGAAAAGGAATGTCTAGCCTACAGAAAGTCCCATAGTGAATGTTTACTTAAAATTTGATCAGAAAGCGGATTTTAAATGTCCTCACCTCCAGCAACCATGGGTATTAGTGAATATGTTAATAATGGCTGTGGCGATTAATACAATGCACATACATAGATCAAACCACCATACTACATACATAAAATAGGTATAGTTTTTTTTCAAAGGCCAGACATAACCTGCTTTCCCCAAGGCTAAGGACCCTCCACAGAGTCTCACATTACCACCTACCAAGCACACAGGGTTGTACGGCTTGGAATTCCAAAACGACCTTCTCTCTCTTGTTTTGTTTCTTCTCTCCTAGCTGTCCACCAAATGCACACTGCTCTTTGCTTTTTGAATGATAGAAGGTTTTGTTTATCCCCAGAACAAGCTATGTAAAAGCAGATCACCAGAGACAAGAAGCACGAGTGGAAGCCATCTCGAGGATTCCAGAAACTTTATAAAGTCTCATCCTTGAGTTCAAAGCTGTTGAGTCCAACAAACTCTCACTTCGCTGTCGATATTAGGAAACATAAACACCATGCAGTTTTCTGTCAGCTACAAAACAGTCTGGGCCAACAGACAAAGCCTCCCACTCAGCACTTCAAAAGTGGCGTGATGGTGATTTCTTTTCCATTCCCCACAAGTTGCTCACGCGCAAGGACCATGCCCTCGGTCTCACACCAACCGCAGTGATGCACGAGCTGAGCTCACAAATAAGCAAAAGGAAGTTACTACAGACAAAATCTCCCATAATATCACACTAGATTACAGAAGGGCAAGACTGATGCTGTTAGGTGTGCACGCTGCCGTAATACTGCGATGCTTGGCTGAGTCTGGGCTTCTGAGCTTAGGGGAAGTGCCACATTTTTAAAGGGATGGCAGCAGACTGAAGTAAACACAAACAAAAGCAAGCATCCTGAGGAACAGTTATATCATGAGGGGAGAGGAAAAGGAATGTCTAGCCTACAGAAAGTCCCATGAATGACATATAACGAGTCTAGTAGCACCTGAAGGATGGTCCTTTGTGAGAAGAAATAGATTGGTCCTGCCACACTCCCCATGGCAGAATTAAGGTTGCTGGCTAGAAACTGTACAGGAGAATAGCTCGGGATTCTCTATGAGAAACTATGGTCTGTATGGGAAGGGAGAGGGTGGATTGATCTCACAGGAAAGTTGCGATGGTGCTAATCAGCTGGATGGTTAGAAGGCATTTAATGTCCCTCCTGAATCCCAGACCTACAAACTGCCCACAACAGATGTCGTGCACAGATGGGTTTGACATGAGCAAGTAAGAGCCTCGTGTAATTAATGTGCCACAGACTGTCTGCAGGTCTGACTACTAATAAACTAGAGTATAGTCACGGTGATGTTCTGAAGGCAGTAGAGTGCTTTTAAAAATTATTTCATGAGCATGAGTGTTCTGCCTGCATGCATGTCTGTGCACCATGTGTGTGCTGTGCCTGTGGAAGTCAGAAGAGGGAGTCCGATCCCCTGGAATTTGAGTTACGATGATTGTGAGTTGCCATGCTGGTGCTGGGAACCAAACTCAGTCCTCAGGAAGAGCAGCCAGTGCTCTTAACTGCTGAACTCTCTCCAGCCCCAGGATGGCAGTAGGCTTTAACTGATGAGACTCATGGGTGGAAGGGGAGGGGACCTGTGAAAAAACTAAGCAAAGTCAGCTTTGGTTTGGTTGAATACAGCTCATGGCACCAGGCCAAGACAGACCAGCTCATTGACCATCTGAACTAGAACAGATGATTCCTAGGGCCTCTGCAACACCCATTCAGGGTGAATTAACCTCTGGCCATACTCAGTACTAAGACTGTAGCAGCATCTGATCTCAAAATGGGAGCCATGGTTTGAAGCTGGGGGTCCAATATGATGGCTGTTACCAAGGTCTGTGCTCATAGCTGCGAGTGTTGGCACCACTGGCTTGCAGGCACTTAGCATTAAGCCTGTAGTGCTCGTAGACTGGGAAGGCCATTGGCACAGAGCTAGGCCCACGCATCATAAACAGCATCCATCCCACAGGAACGCTCTGACATCCACCTGCACCTATGGGTTCATATGATTTCAAAAGCAGCTTTTTAAATCAGTTCTGCATTTCTTTGACCTGCTACTTGTCTCTCAAGCATTCCCCTGCTTGGCAGCGGCAATACCTTGGCTCCCTCCACACAGAGGCCTGCTGAGGAGGCTGGAATGTGTGTGAAGGAGTAGAAGGAGCAACAGATAAGATGAAAGCGCTTCCTGGCTTCCGTCAAAGCACGCCTAGCTCTCTGCTATATGTGTGCAGGATTCCATTGGGGGCCAATCTTGGGTCATCCATCAAAATATTCAGGCATTTTGGATATCCCAAGTTATTTTTTAAAGATCAGAGTTCAAACCTTTGACTGTACCTGGAGCGTTTACCTTGAGAATGGCTACCAACAACTGCCATTGGCCTTGAAAGAAGCAGAAAGCAGAGGACAGTGACATGATGGCACACTGAAAGAAATCATTCCATCCCAGAATAGTTTGGTAAGCCAGTGAGTTTACGGAAGTCCTTACGGGTCCGTGGGAAAGAGGTTACCTAAAGGAGCATACAGCTGCTTCACGGAGATGCCCAGCCAAGCTCAGGTGACTCACAGTCCTGCACCCCTGGAGCTCTCTGCACAGTCTGCAGGATTCTCTGCTCATCCCAGTGCAATGGTATGCTCCCCCAGTGATTGCTGCTGCTGAGATAACTTCATTGGACTTTGCGAATCTGGAACCTTCCGCATTTTTGGAGCCTTGAAAATGTAGTTTACTTTCGGATCTTATGAGTCTCCTCATTCCCTCTGTAAGGAAATGTTTCAATTCAGTGGAAATAGTTGCATAGTAGCTTCATCGCAGATTGACCAGGTTGTGTGGGCACAGTCACAGTTCCCCTTAGAGCTGAGTCTGGTTCTCAGCCATTGCTCCAAAGAGGTCCCATGTCCGTCATCAGTCAAGTGTTCTGGACTCTGACTTGGTATTTTAAGATGCACAGATCTGTCTCAGTGGGATTTGATCCATCCCATGCTTGTATCTCCATTTGCACATCCCAGGATTGCATGCCAATAAGGAGGTCTATGATGATTTCCAACAAACTTTCCCAAGATTCTATCACCTAATGATTTCTCTGGCATCTTTTACAGTGTGGGACTTTGTCTTTCCTGTTCCGAGTGAGTGATAAGAGAAAGATAATAACAATGTCATTGGCTTGGAGACACACAGTGGCTCTGCTTGCCTTTGCTTGTGACCTGTGCCATTACTTCACCTCCATGGGTCTCTATTTCTTTTTCTATAAAATGTGGTACCTCACGAGCTGCTGAGGAGATTTGTTAGAAACAGGAACTGTACGTGGCAGAGGCCTGGCATGCAATAGGTGCCCAACACAGTTAGTCGGCTCTGTTGTCTTTGCTTCTTTTTTTCCGCCCTTTGTTTTAATGTACATCTGCTTATTCTGTGCCTGAAACAGCAAGCAAATATTGTTCTTGATCAGCAGAGAGGAAAATCTGAGTGAAAACTAGACTCCAAGACCACAGATTTCTCCCCATTTTTAAAGGAATTTGAATGAAAGAAAGGATAAGCCATGGAAGATGCTCTTGTATTTGGATCTCTCTCTCTCTCTCTCTCTCTCTCTCTCTCCTTCCCTCCCTCGGCCCTTAGTTCTCCACTTACTTGCTCACCAGAGTGGAGTGGCAGTTATCTCCCTGATATGCAGGGTGGATATGTCCAGAGAAATCAGCAGTACCTTTAAAGAGAACAGAACTGCCCACCGCTGTTGCACTTTTCCCCACTAGGACTGCAGGACAGAAGCAATTCATGAGCAAAGGTTTCATCGCAATGCCAATAAGTTACCACAAAACAAGTTCTCAATGGTATCACCCATCTGCTTTAAATAAACAGCTTTAGAAATATAAAATAACAAAAACATTGTGGGCAGTTGGCTCGATTAACAGACACCACCTGGGCTCTAATATAAGAATTAGGGGTGTTGCATATGGCATAGAGGAGACGGGACTCTTCTCCTTGGATGCTCTTGCCAAAACAAGACTGGCTTTTGTGGCATAAGGCTTTGTATTAAGTTGCATTTCTTTCAATCAAGATTCCAACCCCCTCCCCCGCTTCAAATTCAGTTTTTGTTCTCTATTACCCATCCATGCAATGCTGTTTTCATGTCAGTGTGCACATATGCCAAATCATACATAGTTACAATCTTGGTGTTTTCAGAGTAAGACAATCTAGTCTCTTTCGAAGCACACTCCTCATCATACAAACAAGGAGACAGAACAACAGGCCACAATTGTTTGTTCAGTTATTGACATGCATCTGAGGAAGAATCCTTCCATACACTTAAAAAAAATGTATCCAAGAAAGCAATGAACCGTAATCTAGGTACTTAGGATGTCCCGCCTTTAATGTTCTTTTTGACTATAATAAAATGGCTACACCCATTTCCTGCCTTTACTTAGCTTCTTGGCCCACATACAGTATCCCTAGACACCACACCCTCCCTTCTCTCTTCTCCACCCTCTCCCACCCCCTCACTTACCCCACTGAATATGTCATAATGTCACCTATCTGGCTTCATGCCCTTGGTGTTGGACTGTCAAGACAAAAGCACATGCATAAGTGGTTGACAGTAGCATCTCACTCCCATAGCAGTTGGTGCTGATGCTGCGAGCCTAGCTAATGCCATCTGATACTGTGTTAGAGTTTAATCTTTCTACAGTTCAGACCCAGGCTACTGATATGCCAAGCTTTACTTACATACCTCTTACCTTCTACAAAGGATACAGGAGAACAAGAATCTTAGACCCCAATAAGAACACAGAGCCCGTGGTCTGATTGATCCTTTTCTACCTGATTTCCTCCTTTTCTACCTGAAAACTATCTTGCTTCTTTTTGCATAGTCACCACATGAGGCTCATTCACTATTGCCATGACAGTATCTTATAAAATTAGGCCAACAAAAATTTCCACAAGGAAAGACACTACATGCTGGTGAGCAGCTTGGAGCAATAATAACAAAGAGCAAGGTCTTAACTGAATTCTTATTATACATTTTAAAGACTTAATTATTTTCTATGTATGCCTGTGTGCCTGAGTGCATGTATGTGCAGCACACAAGTGCAGTACCCACAGACACCAAAAGATCCCTGGAACTGGGCTTGTAGATAGTGGAGATTTGCCACGTGGGTGCCAGGGATCCAACCTAGGTCTGCGGAAGAGCAGCCCGTGCTCTTAACCACTGAACCATCTCTCCAGCTCCCTGTTACACTTTTAATTGAAAGTTTCTAGTTGGTAGGTAGGCTGCTTTTCATTCTGAGTCAGCCAAAAGTGAGAACAACCTTGACAAAAGCTTTGCAACTCAAAGAACTTTATTTATCAGCTCCAGGCTTAGAATGCAATAAGTTTTCTGTGAGCTTTTTTTGCTTTTCTTTCCTTTTTCTTCTCTTCTTTTTCCTTTTTCCTTTTTTCTTTTCCTTCTCTTTTTTCTTTTGACATCAAACACTTCTCTTTTTTTGCCCTTAGATTTCCTTTTTTTTATTAAAAATTTCCACCTCCTCTCATTTCCCTTCCCCTCCCCCCTCCCCCCTCCAGTCCAAAGAGAAGTCAGGGTTCCCTGCCCTGTGGGAAGTCCAAGGTCCCCCCCATCCATCCAGGTCTAGGAAGGTGAGCATCCAAACAGACTAGGCATCCACATAGCCAGTCCATGCAGTAGAGTCAAAACCCAGTGCCATGGTCCTTGGCTTCTCAGTCAGCCCTCATTGTCGGCCACATTCAGTGAGTCCAGTTTGATCACATGCTCCAACAGACCCAGTCCAGCTGGTCTTGGTGAGCTCCCATTAGATCAGCCCCATCGTCTCAGTGAGTGAGTGCACCCCTTGCGGTCCTGACTTCCTTGCTCATGATCTCCCTCCTTCTG
>LOEQ01015422.1:0-15490 GCA_001685075.1 Bramus lutescens
AAGCTAGCCATGTGGGAGCCGGGCAGGATGAAAAGCAGGGCCCGCTCCCCTTATCACTACACAACTTAACTGTCTTTGGAAAGCAGTGACACATATTACAATTTCATGCCAAGGAATGGACATAAACAGGAGAGATATTTTCTCATACTATTATAAGAGAATGACCCAAGGGGAACATGGCAAACGACTTTAGCATGTGACTTGTTTGGTGCTTAACAGTGCATGTAGAAAAAGAGTTGCACATCTCATGTGTACAATGAATACTTAGCTTTCATGACGTATCATGCTAATGGTCAAATAGCACTTTTGATTTTCACAGTAAAATGAAAATTCACCAAAGGATATGAGATGGCGAAGTGTTTCTTTTTCCTCAGGATAAAGCTGATGTTTCTAGGTGTGGGTTTTACTAATTTTTAGAAGTGTTCTTATAAAAACACCAGAGAAAAACCAGCTTATATAAGAGTTCCTTTAATCTAACTTGATTGTGAGTCTTCCTAATGCAGCTCTCTCTCCCTTTCTCTAGTATTCGGTGTCACCATGACCTTAATGGTTTAATATGGAAAAGAGTCAGTTGCAGAGGGAGCAAGTTGCCACAAAAAGAAGAAAGAACAAAAATCAGACAACTTAACGATTTCTAAGAATCCCTGATCTCCTGCTCCAACAAAATTTACTATGCTAAAACGTCCCAATCCTATGATATTAATTTTAATTTTGAAACCAAATATTTCATCTTCAAATGTTCTTCGTTGCTTTGGATCTGGGTTGTCCTACTACTGAATTTGTCATATTTGATAAGAGAGAAACTTCTTTCAAGTCTGCTAGCAACAGTTCAGAAGCCTAGTGTGGAGATGGGAACACAGATAAGCTGCTCCGGTCTTAGGTGGCCTTCGTGGGGGTGTGTCTTCCTGTCTGCACTGGAAGCTGCTTCAGGACAGTAACAGTTATGTTTTCTTCTTTGCACCAAGCATTCCAGCACAGCATCATGTTCGGTGCACAGCAGGGTTTCAGTGAGCGCTTTCAGATAGCAAGAGCAAATCCCAAATGAAGTGCTTCTCACTTGAAAGAGCAGCACTCAAATCCTTTGTCATCATGTTGTGCCTGATCATTTTTTTATTTCATAATGTTAGTTTAACCATTCATTTTTATTATTGTTGATTTTATTGAGTTATACATTTTTCTCTGCTCCCCTCCCTGCCTCTTCCCTCCCCTTCAGCCCTTTCCCATGGTCCCCATGCTCCCAATTTACCCAGGAGATCTTGTCTTTTTCTACTTCCCATGTAGATTAGATCTATGTATGTCTCTCAGAGGGTCCTCATTAGTTTCTAGGTTCTCTGGGATTGTGAATTGTAGGCTGGTTTTCTTTGCTTTGTGTCTAAAACCCACTAATGAGTGAGTACATATGATATTTGTCTTTCTGGGTCTGGGTTCTCTTGCTCAATATGATGTTTTCTAGATCCATTCATTTGCCTGCAAATGTCAAGATGTCATTATTTTTTTCTGCCGTGTAGTACTCCATTGTGTAAATGCACCATATTTTCCTTATCCATGCTTCAGTCAAGGGGCATGTAGATTGCCTGCTCTTTGTTTTGGGGCTTTGAACTGGTTCAGGGTGAGGCAAAGTGCTAAAGGGATCAGAATAGTCATTGAGGTCAAATCATTTTGTTTGCACAATCAAAGTTTCCTTCACTTTCCTCAGCTGAATTGTGTGTGTGTGTGTGTGTGTGTATAGCCCTTGTCTAAAATACATGGAGAATATTTGAAATTATATTGCTTTATGCTTTCAGTTTGAGAATATTTGCACATATATAATGAACTATCCTAGAGATCCAAATGTAAAGTTCAGTTATATTTTTTTTGTATAACTTAAAACACAGGCCAATAATAGATATATATTGTTATCAGACAAAACCACTTTGCTGTTTTGAGATAGTCTCACTCATATCCAGGTTGGTCTTGGATTCATTATGTAGCCTAGGCTGGCCTCAAACTCACAGAAATCCCCTTGACTTTGACTTCTCCAGTGCTGAGGTTATTGGCATGAGCCACCACTCCCAGCTTGAAGACAACTTTACACAACATTTTTAGTGCACTCGTATTTTAACAGTGACATAGCACATGAGGCCAGTTGTGCAAACCCCCACTTCTGGTGTCATAAGGTCTCTCAAAAAGTTTTAGATTTTGGAGAAGTTCAGGCTTTCAGGTGTGGAATGCTCCAGCTGCATTCCGCAGCAGCCACATTCCGCAGCCCCTGCAGTCCACAGCAGACACTTAGTGATGCTTGAGGTGTTTGTAGTGTCATGTCTGCCTTCACTGACCTCAGGGATGTCTGCTCTCTTGATAGCTATGTGTTGTGATTCAAATAAAATGACAAAAAAGATAGGCTAATTCAGTTTCAGATTAGTCCAGGTAATCTTTAAATGCTTCTTTGTTTATACTTATATCTAAAAAGGGTTATAATATAATGCTGATGAACATTCAGTATTAGAAACAATTCGGAAAACAAGTCTTTAAATTTTTTTGAAGAACACAGAAGCATTAAAACAATGGTTAATAGAAAGCAGAGCAGGTAGAAAAAGCATTAGCTACCGTGTTCCTTTTCATTAAATAGCAATGTCCTCAGAGAGGAATCAAATCAACTTGTAATCTTCATCTAGCAAATTTTACAAATACATAACAAAGTAATATAAACAATGGATAGTATTGTGCTTTAATTATATTTTTTTTACTAAGCCTCTTTATCTTCCTCACACTCAGTGCAGAGAACTAAAACATAATCTGAAGAAAATTATGTCTTCATAATAATAGTGGAACCTATTCTCTTTGGATGGATAGCTATAGCAGGGAGGGCCTTGGACCTTCCCCAAAGCAATGTGCCTTATCCTCTCTGAGGAGCAGATGGGGGGTGGGATGGGGGTAGGTTAAGGGGATGGGAGGAGGGGAGGGAGTGGGAACTGGGACTGGTACGTAAAATGCAAAAAGATAGTTTGCTTTCTTTTCTTTTCTTTTAAGTAAATTACAAAAAAAAAAAATTCCCAGTGATGCCAATGAGCCATGCACAGAATTCCAGCTCCTGCTAATTCATCTTCCCGAAATCATTTCCTTGAGGTACTAGCTATGGATGCAAGTCACCAAACAAGCACTTCTCACAGATCAAGGAGGAAATTAAGTGTTTAAGTACACCAGCAAGATCAATCAATCAATCCTGGGGTATACTCCTCCCATGACATCTTACCACGCTTCGCCCACTGTTCTGCCAGCCTTAATTTTAATCCATAGAAAATAAACGTGTATTAAAAGCTTCCCAGCCAGAGAGTCCTTTCGATTAGCAGTTCTCTTAAAATATGATACCCATGTTATTCCCCTAAGAACCATTTTGGCTGCAGTTTACATCAAATATTGAATTTGCACTGGGGAAATTCATTAGACACAAAGCATATAAGCTTTCCTTTCCACTGTTGTCCTTTTAATTCTGTCTAAACCACCCCTGGCTCTGAGTCATTCTGAATGCATTTGTGTGCGAAACCAGAGTAAGGAATGAAAGGGAGGAGGAATTGGGGCCTGAGATGGATTAGCTACCAAGCAGAGGTGGGGTATAACCACCCAGAAAACAAGAGCCAAGAAAAGAAGGAGGAAAGGCTTATCAAGAGGGCGAGCTGCAATACGAGCCCTCACAACCCTGAGTTCTGTGAGCTGTGCTGCTGCATCACAGTCAGCATGGCTGTGTTCTAATGCCACCTGTCACGTAAGCTTCCTGGCCCTTTCCCTTTCAAGGCATGCGAATTCGTGCCAGGACCAGCGTGGGAAAGGAGGCTTTATCTAGACACGCCATGACTTTAATTCTGAAATCAAGATGCCTGTTCTGTGCTGGGACATGGAGTGAGGAACGTAGAATGGATGGGTGAGAGGCAGCCGTAGAGACCTACAACCCCAGTATGTAAGAGCTTTTTGAGTGTACCAGTGTGCCTTATATTGCATTTTCTTAGACCATGAGGGCCCATGGAAGTTCTAGGATTTTTAGGGGTATTTTGCTATGTTTTGAAGTAAGGTTTTCATTTGGTAAACACCATTGAAAACAAGGAGAATTTACTCATTCTATCAGTACTTCTTTAATGGATACTCAGTTTTTTAAAAAATAGAATATCAGTTAAGTACGTCTTTGGGAATTTTTGTACTGACATGTTATAAGAAGAAGATGTGGCTTCAAGAACTTAAAAGCTTCTCTCGCTAGGCAGTAGGTGTCTGTTGTGAATGGCACAATCTAACTGGTGATCACCTGAAGCAGTGATCTTCAGAAAGTCCCGTGCATGGAGTCAATGGCATAGTGGCCTAACTGCTTCTTCTGCAGCACTGGCTGGAACATGCTCATTGTGGACATTGACCAAGGCTAAAGAGGAAACAGAAACATGTGCCTGCTTCCAAGAATTCCTCTGAATTCACTGAACTGTCAACTCTGGACATTTAGTGCCCCAATCTCTTATCTGTGTTTCCTTGGAAGTCAGCAGCATTTAGGCTACACAACATATGTGAGTACTGAAGCTCATCACTAAGGAAATCAGCACACGCCACTTCAGACAGGTCTCTGTGTCCACTCGGAGGTACAGTTGATATGCTGTTCTAACAGGGGATGCCCTTTTCACTAGAACATTCGGAAAGTGCACACAAATCTTGAATACTCTCCATGATAAAAAGATGTCATGACATCACCTGCTCTGATAACGTCACTCTCGAGCCTCCTTAATCGCTTCTTTCTAGAGCTTACAACAAAGATGGTCTATCAGGACATTCCTTAATTGGGGACCTTCACATGACATGCCTGTTCTCCAAGCATCTGGCACTGTAGAAGAAACTACCCTCTCTTCTTGATCCACCTCATCCTTGCCATTTTCTGGATAAAAAAGAAAAAAAAACTCTGTTTAGAGTTAAAGAAATCTCCCTTGTTGTGTGAGGAGGGTGTTGGTCCTCAGAATCCAGTCAGTTGTCATCCATTCTCTCTCCCTCTCCCTCTTGCCACTCTCCTATTTAACCCCCTTCTCCTTCTCAAAATTACCTTAGATTCTTTTTGTTGTCACTGCTTTGCAGGGCAAGCTTAGGAACAGAGGTTGATCATCATTAAGAGCAAGCAAGCAGAAACCCTGTAAATTTTTCAACATATAACTTACATATTTTCCCATATTATAATGAAGACATCATAGGTAAAATTTTTAAATTCTTAATGAAAGAAAAGGAAACTTGGTCTTGTTTATTTTTAACTGTGCTCAAATGTCATTTTATAAACATCATTTTAAGCTCTATACTCACTACCTTATAAAATAACTGTCTTTAACGTAGTGATAGGTAGAATTTTATTACCTGAAAGGTCTTGCCATAAAGACAACTAAATAATTATGGTAATAATTAATAATAAGTAGTAGTACTTTAAAGGCAGAAATTTTTAATGCTAAAAGGCAAATATTATGGTTAAAAATGTCTGCACCTCAAATAAAACTGTTTTAATTTCAAGATCTCATGGGAATACAGGCGGCTCTCCAGGATTCTGTAGTAACTGTAGCAAGGCAAACCGGGCCCTCACAGACATTCATCTCAGTGTGACGACGTCCCAGTAAGCTGAAGGTCAGAAGAACTGGAGACAGCTGCAGCTACTCCCTAGTTCCTTGCCTCCTGGGGATGGATGTTTGAGGCGAGATAGGTGTACCAGGGTGCCTTTAGACAGTAAAGAGTTATTATGACTCTCAACTCTCCCGGGGTTTGACCTGGATGCCTAGGGCTGAATGTAATTGAATTACCTTTAGTAGGAGGAGCAGTATTCCTGACCTAAATTCAGGGTATCTGCCTGCCAGCATTTGTCATGAAGTTGGCTTGTAATGTGAGTCACACTGAAAGATCTTAATTGCTGTCATAATCAGGTCTGCCAAGTTTGCCAGTTGGCTAAGATCTTAGAAGAATTCTAACCAAAGGATGGAATTTCCACCTGGTGTTGGCTGAATCTGGAGACGCGGCTGCTGCCTGGACACATTTATTTTAGGACTTCCTACTACATGTTTAGCCTGCTAATCGTCAGTCATAACTTACTATCATCACTGGTAGTCATGACTGACAGGGATTAATCTAGTCTTTGGGAAGGTAGAGAATTGCAGATGTCCAGGGTGTAAATGCCAGGCCAGGATAACTCACAATAATATTACAGTGGAACGAGCCCCAGGCCTTAGCTCGGCTGTCATCCATCACGCTGTGTGCACTGGCTTCAGAGAATGATACACTCCAGCACAATGCCAGTGGCAGGGCGAGATGTAACAGTGATCCTTCACAAACACATCACTGGGAACAGTTGCTGGCTGGGCTGACCTTGAAGTTTTTATTGATATTCTGTAGAATGGCATTGAGCAGTATGGAATGAGCCCTCGAGGCAACTCTTGTTTCTTTAGATTTATTTTTATTACGTGGATGAGTGTTTTACCTGCATGTACATCTGTGCATCACATGTGTGCCTGATGCCAAAGAAGTGGCGTCAATGTGGGTGCTGGGAATCAAACCTGGGTCCTTTGCAACCATGCACTCTTAACTGCCTTGATCCTCTATGGCAGCTTGCGTGTGGGTTACTTGATCAGAGTAAATAAGTAGATACCCCCATCTAGTGGTTTTGACAGTACCCTGCTTCTCATGGGTTCTTGGATCTCTTTTGCCTGAAGATTATGTTGTCACTGTTAGCTTGTTTTCTAGAGACAGAGAGCATGTCCGGAAGCCTAAACACCACTTTGGTATTTTCCTCGGGTGAATTTTAACAAATTAGCCCTTCCTAATAGCATCCTCTGAAAGGGCTGGACATGAAGCTTGTGCAAATCAATGTTATATAGCTCCTTGCCAATTACTGTTTAGCCTACCCGAAAATATTCCTCCTACTTGGGATAATAACATCGTAAAAAGAACACAATGTATATAGCAATTTTATTTTGAAGAGTGAATTAAGAAATCTATCAAAACACTAACAGACTGGGAAATGCATACTAATAACACTTTACTTCTATGGTTGTATCCACAAAGGGAATTGGGGATGTTTTATATAAAACACAGGATTAAAACAGCAATTAAAATGCTAGAAACCCAGAAAAAGGAAGCAGAATAATGTAACCAAACTGTGTCATGTGAAACTCTTTAGAGAAAAAGCTAATCAAAGGCAACATTGCATTTAAAGAATCTAAATGGAGAACTATTCACAAAGATTCTCTTTTGATAATGTCACAACTGATTTCCTAGTCTTCTTGCTCTGGTCATTTTTGGAAATCATAGCTACACAAGCCACACTCAGTGGACTTGGAAGGTTGTACTTGAATACTTATGTATATGTGTGTGTGTGTGTGTGTGTGTGTGTGTTTGTGCAAAAATAATAAGCAAAGGAAAACTGCATCAATTTGAGAAGCGAAAGCGGTAAGGGAGGGAGTTTAGAGGAGGAGAAATGGAAGGGAACAGAGGGAGCAAAGAGACAGGGGAGTGAGGTAGTTATATATATATATTTTAAAGATTTATTTATTTATTATGTACACAGTGTTCTGTCTGTCTGTATGCTTGATGGCCAGAAGAGGGCGCAAGATCTCATTATAGATGGCTATGAGCCACCATGTGGTTGCTGGGAATTGAACTCAGGACCTCTGGAAGAGCAGTCAGTGCTTAACCTCTGAGCCATCTCTCCAGCCCCGAGGTAGTTATATTTTAATGTTAAATTTTTAATTAAAAATAGGGGGGAATGCAGATTCCACACAGATATCCACTAATTCGAGTCTAGTCTCTTCTAGCCCCATCCCTTTCACAGGTGGAAGATGGCCAGATTAGCATGCTGGGAATTCTAGTAGCTAGAGCTCTATCAAAAAGAGGGAAAATGACACCATGTCCTGGTATTCGAATCTGCTTTGTCCCTGACCAAATTCATTTTGAGACTTGTTCCTAAAGTAGTGAATGTTGCTGTCCTCTCTGCATGGAACTGGCCACTGCTAATATGAAGCATCGTGCCTTTGCGGACAGTCACGGTGACTAAACACAGTGACAGCCTGATCAGGTGATCATAAGGAGGCTATTGGTATTCTCCCATGGGGGGGCGGAGGTGGTGGTCACATGCACACCTGAGATTCTTGCTGAGATTCCCTTTTGGGCCCAGCTGTGCACGGTCTTGGATTGCGTTAGAAGACGGGAGAGATAGAAGGTTGAGTGTGGGGTGAGACGTTTCCACAATGAAGCTGCCGCAAATCACCCACGCCCCTGCGAGAAACCCGAGAAAATTTCCGGGGTCTAAGCAGGCTTTGGTCTGTTAGCACACTATCTGGAGTGAAGAAATCGTGTACATCTCTGCAGGAAAAGTCCTTTAAGGCCAGTTGTAATAGTGTTGAGAGGCGCTGGAGTTTCTGAGGGGTGTATAGGGTCTCCCAAAATCCATTGCATGAAGGGATTTGTGCGTTTCCCCCCGTTCGTGCGGAAGTTCTTGCTTCCCTAGCACTTGGGTAAACCTCCTGGAAATTAGGCTGCTGTAAGGGAAGCTTGGGTTCCCCACCTTGCTCTTATTTCCCCTCTGGGACACTGGTTCTTCTCTACCTACTCATTGTCTTCTGTTTTCCACCCTGATGTTTTCCACCTTGACTTTCAGAACAATGAGCCCCTCCCCCCCACTTCTTTAGTTAATTATACAGCTTTAGGCATTTTTGTTCTGGTTCTACCAACAGAAAGTAGACCAAGGCATTTGTTACACTGTATAAAAAAATAATCTTCAGAAATCTATGGAAAGAGAACATCTCTAAATAAGGTCCTTAAGGGTTAATAACATTAAAGATGAGCTATTGTTCCAAAATTCTAACATAAAAATATTGATGTTAAGATTAAATTCCAATGATCATACCCTAAAGTGCTTGCAAATTTGACAATTTACAGACTAATTGTTCAAATCCTCAGGTGTTGGAGTCCTTCCTAAATAGGGATCTCAGAGGTGGCTGAGAAGCCTGTAGCTAGAGGCCATCAACTTATTAAACAAGCAATGCAATTCTAATGCTGGTGTAATTGGTCATAGAAAGAGATGGAGTAGACAACAAGTTTATTATTAAAAGTCTCACTTTCTGCTTCTTGAAAAAAGGCAATTAATTTTTACCTATTTGCGTGTGTCATGGATTGTAAAGGTATGAATTGTTGGTGTTACCTCTAACTACTTTGAGAAGATAGTATAGGAGCTGAAGCAGCAGACACCCACTAGGCTAGTACCCCATTTTCAAAGGGAAATATCTGACCTTTCTAGTTGAAAAGAAAGAAAATAAACAGAATGGAAAACAAGCCATAGTAAGCAAGGGCCAGTTCTTTCTTGAATCTGTGCCTAAAAAACTACAGCATAGGTTTAGAAGTGGCTGCATGTTGCTCTAAAAGAGAAAAAAAATAAGTCACAAGAGGAACAGGGCTGAAAGCCTTTTGGAATAATTATCCCCATCTGACCATGATATTAAATTGTGCTAGAACAGGCTGTTTCTGAACACATCTGCACCAGAATCTACTTTAGTGGATGCTCGATGACTCTGGAAAAATGAGAAACCCAGAACATTGTGACAGAACCATGGACCCTCTTCTTTCTTTGGTAAAAGCTAAATCACAGAGATGGGTTTAGTTATCGTGGTCCTTATATGATTTTTTCTTTTACCATCCAGTATGTAAGGGAAATAAAAAGGTGCTTAAACCTTCCTAACATGAACTCTTTCAAAGAGATCTCATGTCCCTGGTGCCTCTTCTTTGTCATGTGGGGACTTAATGGGAGGCATCTCCTCTTAGGCTGGGAAGCTGGAGTTCTATTTCTGGCTGTGGCTCATCTCTACCTAACTCAACTTGACCCCTAACTAGCAATTCCTGCAATTTAATTAGCACCTGGATTCCACATCCTTCATGGCCTCACCCCCAGGGGCTTTCTCTCCTCTGATCTGGTCAAGCTGAGTTTCTTTTAGTTCCCCGACACCATGTCCTCTGTATTTGGCTAGACCATTTTCACTACCTCTGTTTTCCTAAATTCCTCCCTCTTCCTTTACCTAATGATGAAAGTCTTGTACCTCAGTGGCTGCACTAGTTACTCTCCTCCATGGTCTTTAGCCTCCTCGTAGCTGCCTTTTTCTAACTGGTAAGGGGAAAGTTGCTGGCCCATTTTCCAGCCTCCTACATCTAAGAACCACGTAGGCTACATCTTGCAGATGATGTTCACATTCTGCTGTATTTTCTTGGGCCCCTTTTCCGACGTCTGGCACAGCAGCCTCCTGTGTGGTTCGCTCCCCAAAGCCACTTATGTATCTTTACCAGGGGCAGATTACCTGAGACCAGGATTTCTGAGCAGACTCATACCCAGCGCAGAAAATGTCTGGGAACATCCCTTAAAAATAACGGTGATGAGGTCATCCATACCCACATTTCCAGGGAGGGATGATTCTGGATGGCTTGTGCCTTCTCTCTCACAGCAAGACTGACACCGCCCCTTCTCTCTCTCACTTCTCACTCCCCAGGATTTTTCTGCATACACCTGAACAAGCATGCCCTTAGCAAGGTTTTTCACAAAACAAAAGATTTTTTTATCTTTAGTTATGTCATGTGATCAAAGTTTCTTGTGAATAACACTTTTGATGTCAAACGTAAGAACTTTCATCTAGGTCTAGGTTTTCTATTTCACCCCAGTTTTATAGGCAAGAATTTTATATTAATGTTTATGATCCATGTTGACTAAATTCATGTATTAGGTATGAGGTGTGGGTAAAGGTTACCATTCTTCCTAGCACAGGAAAGCCTAACTCTTCTAGCACCATGAATACTGACTCAAGGGAATCTCACCATTTCATGTGGAAGTCTAGAATGCCTAAATTTCTCCATCTCTGAAGCTATCCTTTCCCCCATTGATGTTCTTTCACATCCTTTTCAAAATCAGTGTTTACAATATTCTGTCATAAGACTGTATGGCATGCTTTATAAACTTTACAATCTGAAGAGAATTCTCTAAAATTTGTAAGGATGCTGTGCGTATTGGTGGTTCATTCTACAGGTAGATCTGTGCATGTGAAAGCAAGAGGCAGATACCAGGTATCTTCCTCAGTCACTCCTGATTTTTCTTTTTGATATAGCGACTTTCACTGAACCTGGAACATACCAATCTGCCTAGCCTTGCAGGTGGGTGGACTCCAGAGATGCTCCTTTCTCTGCCTCCCGAGGAGTGGATGAAAGACATGCACAGTCATGCCTGCCTTTTTACATGAGTGCTAGGGATCTGAACTCATGTCTTCCATGCTTACATTACTGACTGCGCCATCACTTAGTCCCTGGACTAATTCAGTTTTTAAAATATTTGTTGCAGTCAAAGTAAAAGAACTCAAATCAATTCAGCACATTTGCTTAGTTCCAGTCTTTTTGAACCATGTCTTGTCACATTATAGACCCTTTGAGCTGCTAAGAAATAGGTTTTTCTAATTGAATTCTAGTTTTCTGCTGGGTCTCTATACTGAAAGTTGAATTCTTACCTAAAAAAATTGAGATGCTGGTTACCAAGACATAATAATAATGTCTCAATAAACACTTCCTTAAAGAATGCAGACTACTATTCTTTCCAGATTATGGGAACTTTATCATCATACATGCACAGATTTCTAGTAAATATGCACATAGCTTATTCCTCCCTGTTTAGGAGTAGGCAAATACACCTTCCTGTAAACATGGTCTTGCCTTCTTTAGTGTTGGAACCTGTAGTTTCCCCCCTCCTTCACGCAGTCCTTCCAGTCTCACTTATTAGTGTTTGGACCATGCTCAGAAGATGGAATCTATACCGCATATCCATTTACAATTCAGACACATTCATAACCTTTTATTCTTGTAATATCAACCATTAATTTATACTTTAACATTTTGTGGTACAAGGTATAAATACAAATTGTATTTGTTCGTGGAGAGCATGGTAAAAGAGCCATACCCTCTATAGCTGGATCAGATTGTGTTTTTCTTGACAGTAATTTGAGGGACTGTTGAGTTGGGTTGATCGGAAAGCAAGGTTGCTGAACCCCATCAGGCTCCTTTCCACATAGTACTAGCATTAGTCACAAGTTTATGTGCGTTTGATATTTGGTGATAATTATTTTGCACAATATTTAAAATTTATACCCTCAAGACTATTGTGAGGAATTGCATCCAATTTGGGTAAATAGGTCTGAAAACTAGAATTGCTAAATGACATACCCTAAGCACAAAGTCAGCATCTCCAGCACCAAACCATAGAGCTATGCGTTGTCTAGACATGGTTATACTTTCTGAGAGATTCTCTATTAGCTGAATTTGTGGTCCATGATACAGAGTGCATTTTTATGATAAAAATGGCTATGATAGCCCTGGAGATAATATTTTATGGGACTACATCATACATGCAGTCCATTAGTGATCAGGTCATTGTTATGAGTCATAGACCTTTCAGGCTAATTTGGAAGAAACGAGAAACTCTCTGCAGGGCTTCTCTGACTTTGTTATCTCCAGATTCTCCAGAACAATGACATTTCCGGAAATCCTCACTCCAGGAGCATCAGGGCCCAATCTGCCCAGGTCAGTGTTCTTGCTCTGGGACCACACTCTTCAATGCTCCTTCTTCACAAGTGAAAAGCCTTAAGTCTATGCTGCCCAGCATGGTGGCAGACTGTGTGTGGCCACTTAAAGACTCAACATGTTGCACAGTGGGAGTAGAATTTTACTTCCACTATGCTATATATGAGCATCTGGGTCTAGATCTTCTCCTTGGCTGCCTGTCTTAATTAGCTGATTAGAATTTGACCACCTCTTCACTTCCTACTTTTTCTGATCTTGTTCCTTAACCTTACAAAAATGAAAATATTTTAAATTTTATTAACTTATTTAAGTATTTAATAATCTCCCTTTTATTATTCCTGACATTATAAGTATACTCCTGTCTCTGTTAGTGAAACATTGATGAGAAAGTGGGAGAAAGGATTTTGGACCTCATCTCATCACAACTATTCTTAAAGTGTGTTCTTAGCCTCGTTGGTGTCAACCTGTTCTTACCCATTTTCTCCTCCTACACTATCATTGACCTCCAGAAGTCTTATTCTCCTGGAAGTTCTTGAGTGGAGGTGGTCATCGTCCTTGTTGTGTGAGAGGTCACTATGCTGTCTTGACCTTTGTCTTGCAGGCTCTCAGGAGAAAACATTTCATTACCCCACATTGGTGAATGCCACATGGAAGACAGCCAAGCATCTCTCCCCTCTTTTCAGAAATGTCCACACACAAATGCCATTCTACCACCTCTTTCAATGATACATTGAACTCTTTGGTTACTGGTTCATAGATGTCCTTTTTATTCCCAAATCCTTCACTGTCTAAACATTTTTGTCACTATTGCCATAATTTGTTTTACATGGCTGTAACAGGATACCTGAGACTGTAAAATTTGTGAATAGGCAAAACCCAAGGGTTGACTCTACTTTATAACAAGAGCATCTTAGTGAAGGTAGAACCACGCCTCCCTCCTTCACAGTTTCTACCTCATCTCAATACCATTACAGAAAAGTCTACTCAAGAAATCCGGATGCTACATGTATCCCATTCTCTGATTTAGATCTCCTATAAGCAACACCCTCATTGTTATTCAAGCACAGTTCCTGATACTTTCATTTGACTCCTAGAGCTTCCCAGAACTCATTTGTCAGTTTCCTTCTCCATATCTTACTGCTCCTTTGCAGCCTATAGAGTCTGCTCTCCATCATTTTAGTTGTTCATTTACGAATGGTTTCAATTCCTTCCCTCTGTTGAGCCTCGCCTTTCACTTGGCTGTCCTCCAGCCCAAAGCAATTGATTTGCCTTGTTCCCTCTTACAGAGCTATAATGTACTGATGGAAAACCGATCCCATCGACTAAGGGTGGCCACAAACCTGTGGCTACGTAAGTTCCCAGACTATCAAAACTGCTAGCATGGCTGGCTCCCTCAGTCTCCAGTTCTCTTCTCCAGGAAGTCTCCTCTCTGCTGGAGGATCTCCTCTAGCTCAGTTTCCCAGTAACTGTGAGTTCATGATGACTCATGATGACTAACTCTGTATCTCTGGTTCAAATCCCTCTCCTTGGGCACCCCCATTTTCCTTATATACACTTCAAAAACATATCTACTTGGTTTGAATGAGAAATGTCCCCCAGAAGCTCATGGATTTGGACATTTGGTCCTCGTTGGGTGGTGGAGAGAGTATGAAACTTTTAAAATGTGCAGCCTTACTGCAGGAAGTATGTCACTAGGGGTGGGCTTTGAGAGTTGATAGGCACATCCCCACTTCCGGTTCCGTCTTTCTGCTCCTTGCATGCGCCGCTGAGCTACAGCCTCTCAGCTTCCTGTCCTGCTACTATGTCTGCCAACCATGAGAACCTTATACCCCTCAGGAAACTTAAGCCAAAATAAACACTTTCATCTCAGAGTTTCTTTTGGTTATCGTCTTTGATCAAGGCAGCAGAAAAGTAACAGATACAATGTCCACAACCGTTTCCAGTCTCTTCTGCCACCAAAGGCTTCCTGTGTGTTCCCAGCCTTGGTAGATTCTGAATCTGACCGTTTGCTCACTGGGTTATTCCAGCAGTCACAAGGGTCATCTCTATTCATTACTCATTGTCCCTCTAATTTCCTCCTACATTTTCCCCAGTGTGCTCCATCTTTCTGTCCTAACCAGTTCAGTCCACATTTTTTTTGATCTGAACTCTGGTGTCATTAGCTGTACTCTCACTCATTTCTAGGTACTGAACTATCTTTAAGGCATTTGCTTCTTAGAAACAAAAACTACCATACCCTTAACTGACGTTCCTTAGTGATTCCCATCCCTTTCAGGATCAAGCTCACATTCTGATCACTTTGGCCTCTGGAGGAGCCAACTCTTGGTCTCAAGGCCTGTACCTCATTGTGTCCTTTACCTCCTCAAATGACAATCAGGGCACACTCAGCCTCCATCATCGCCTCATTTGTGACAAGGCTATTTTTCGTTCTTTGTCTTGTGCTGTTCATGATGCCAGGAGAATTTTTATCCTCTATTTTTTTCCCCCAGTGGGTACTTATTAGCACCTACTTATTAAAATTAGTGGAGCCAGACAAATCTGTTTTGAGAATCATTCTGTAAAATCACTGACTGGTGCTTTCCAAAAATGTCAGGAATGAAAGACAGGGAGAAAAGCCTATTTTAGATGGAAGAAATGTGAGGATTGAATGCAGTAAGTGGATATAGGCCGGACACCATCCTAAATAAGCGAAGATGCTGCAAGAGTTGTGTGACTGAAGAACATGGACTAGGTGGGGCAGATCACGATGGATTTGGATCAGTGTTGATTTCTTGGATGACTGTCACATTGGAGCAGAACACTTTTCCTTAGAAGACTCACCAAGTATTAAAGGATTAAGGTTCATGACATCTCAAATCTATGGTGATAGGGAAGCTCAGCCAATCACATTTGGCTAGGGCGTGGCCTGCTGGAGCCG
>LOEQ01015423.1:0-12542 GCA_001685075.1 Bramus lutescens
AGATCCGCCTGCCTCTGCCTCCCGAGTGCTGGGATTAAAGGCTTGTGCCACCACAGCCCGGCCTGCATTTACTTTTAAAATTGTTACTTGTGTTACTAAAATTATACATGTCTTCATCTGGGGGTAGTTGGTGTGTTACTTTCTAGTGGGCATACGTTTAACATCCTCCATATGTTATTGACAAATATGTTAACCTTGTAGAAATTTCTGCTTGTTACTTCTGCTTGGTAGAGTGAATCCTTTAAAACTCAAGTATAAACTATACTTGTTTTGTACTGTTTGGCCTTGAATTCTGTTTGCTCTGATGTGTCTATTTTAAATAAGGAACTGACTTAAGGTTTGTTTTAGTCACAGCCGCACTAGCAGCACGGAAGATGGATCAGAGGACCGAAACGGAGATGGAGGATGGTCTTAAGAGTGATGCTATTTCAGGCAAAGTGTGGAGGACCCAAACTAAACCATCAGATTTCTGGGGAAGAAGAGAGATATGCAATGTTCAGGTTGTAGTCGTGACTAACCTCTCTGCTGGAGGAATAAAAATAATTCTAGGTTTGCAGAAATCATTTGAATTGGTTCTGCTTTAAGATACGTAGAAATAGATGGAATTTCCTTGAGTCAAAAGAAATACTTCCCATGGGAAGAAAACAGACCTGGAAGTAGCAGACAAATAGTAGAGAATTTTCTGGACAGAAAATTGCAATAATGAGCTTCCCTCAAAGAACACAAGCTTCCAGGAATAAGATTTTGCCATCTCAAAATAGATTTTTTAAAAATGTGGGCTTTAAATAGTATGAAATTACTGAAGGCAAGTTGATCATTAGAACGTGATTAGGCTTCTTGTATGTATGTTAAGTTAGTATGTGACAAGAGTGGCCATTTGTGTCACTGAGGGGAAAGAAAGGACAATTTAGTAAGCAGGGTTGAGATTTACCAACTAAAGGAAAACAGCTTCTTCTTTGCTTGTTACTGTTTCTAAAAGTCAGCTGTAAAAGGTTTGAACTCTTAGACCTAAAAACAAAGAGAAAAGTGGTCAGGACAGATGAGAGAGTGTATAGCTCATGCTTTGAGAGGAAAGAGACCCCTTTTCCTTCAGGGCTAAGGATCAAGCTAGATCTGTTCACATGGCCGGCAAGCTGTGACCACTGTGCTATATACCCAGCTCAGCAAGGTCTTTAATAGGGCAAAAGTACCTTCTACTTATGAAACTGACACTCTCAAAAACTAAAACTTCTCATTGAGTAAAAAAAGGATTCATCAACAAATTGGAAGATAAATGGAAGCCTGTTGGGGAAACTATTGGCAATGCTTATCAAATGGAGGATGTGTGCACTCACATTCAGAAACAAATCAAGAAGAAAGGGAGAGTCATGTAAATAGGAAGCAGAGGTATAGGATAGAAAAGATGGTTCTCTGAACGGGAAAAACTAATTACTGGGAAATTAAAACATATAAACCTCAAGAGATGCAAGATGGAATGGATTCTAGAACACAAGGGTATTTGACCAATCAGGTTGACAAAAAAAAAAAAATGTAGCAAATGGTGGCATGTGGAGGTGTGAAGTTTCATCTGCTGGAAACAAAGGTGGAATAATACTGCCAGGGCAATTGGTTGCATCTTTGAAATCTGAAGTTACATAAATTTACTCCTCATTTTCTCCTGGGAAAGGACATCATGGTTCCGGCCGTGTGTTTCTTCTAAACAGCAAACTTTGGGAGACAAATATCTCTTCAGTGACTTTACTTTGGACGTTTAATTAGGTGACCACCTGTTAAGTGATGGCGCTGATGATGTGGTCAGTGGTTGGAACTTGACACTCATTTTAATCTGAGATTTGGACCGCCATGGCACATTTTCCACTGGTTCTCTGAGCTACAGTACTGAAAACTAAAAGCCCTGCATATGGTCATGAACCACGAAGGAGCTCTACTGGGTCTCTATGAGAAAACTACATCCCGAGATGTGTCTTGTTACAGAATAATTGTTGTATATCTAGCCCTTCTCCAGTACACAAATAACTTCTACATGGGTCCTGTGTGGCAGCTCTTTTAAGTCAGAAACTCTTCCAAGGTCTGGCACACATCCCTGTCCTTGCTATTCTTGCTAGTATCCACTTACAATTAAGCCCAGGGTAAGCGTCAAGTTACTGTCTCTAATGATCCTGATGCTCTGAGAGGCACTACCAGACATCAGCTTGCAATTCCTAAGATTCCCTCAGCCCCAAGAGTTCCTCTGTTTTTCTCCATCCAGTAAGTGAAAATAGAGGGATTACTACCGTTCAGACATCTGCATGTGTTCTGAGATGGAAATGGGACGTTAGCTTGTCTTCCACCAAAGGAAACAACTTGCTTTTCAAAGACCTCCTTGGCACAGATATGTTACTTAGCTCCATCTGTGTTCATGAATGTATCATTAGTTTGTTTTTTTTNNNNGGGGGTTGGTGAGTAATATTCCATTGTGAGGATGTACAATATCTTGTCATCTTTTCCGTCAAACGCTGCTTGTTATTCGATTGTTTTGTTTTAGCTGTGATACAGTCTTATGTATTGCCCAGGATAGACCTGAACTCAAAACTTGTAGACGTAAATGATCTTAGTCTCCACAGTAGCTGGGACTATATGCGTGTACTACCATGATTAGCTTGTTCATATATCCCTTTGCTGATGAATATTTCTATTACCTTTCTGTGGATATAGCTTTCGTTTTTCTTGCTTAAATAACAAGAAATGGGATTTCTAGATAAAAGAGCTAGGAGTGTTTTTGTAAGGAATAAGCAAACTTTCCTTATTAAAAAATAAAGTTTCCCACTCTCCTAACATGCAGTGTCTCCAGGCTACAGAAGCTCAGAAGCCAGTCCAGCATCTGCCAGAGTTAGTCTTTGTAAATTAGACATTCCCTCAGATTTGTGATGCAGTCTCCTAAGGATTTTGTTTCCCTGCACAAATGATACTGAATGTCTTTTAATATAGTTATTAGATCTTACAATATCTTCTTCATGAATTGTCTCATTTACCAAGTTTTGTTGGATTGTGTTCTTTTCATTGTTTTCTATGGGGATTCTTTATCTGCAAGTCATCTGTTGAATACATGTATGACATACATTTTCTCCCAGCCTGTGGCCTGCCATTTTTGTTTTCCCAACAGGGCCTGGATGATCCATTCAGCGAGATTTAAATTTTCTTCTAATATGACAGGGATCAAATGCAGGACCTTGCACACACTGGGGAAGTACTCCATCCCAGCAATAGCTTTAATTAATTATATATTTTTATTTTATATTTGTGTGTGGTGTGTTATTTTGGAGCTTTTGCTGTCAGCACAGAGATGAGCATCTGTGCTTCTTCTAGGTGGTCCCGAATTTTTTAAGATTTGTGCTAAACCTATTATCTGTCTTGAAATAGTTCATCATTTTTATTCCCCATATACATATTTGGGAATTGATTCAGCATTACTTTTTGTAAAGATTTTTCTTTCTAGAGTGAGTTGAAACAAAAAATGAGTAAAATATCATTTGACTGTACTGGTATTGGATGTATTTATAAGCTCTCTATTTTGTTGCATTTGATTTTTTTAATTTTAGTCTCTTTTTCTGTCAGTATGTACCTTGATGTATAATGTCAAATTTATCATGTAATTATTACAAAATGTCATCTTTATTTCTTATAGCAGATAATTTTTAAAGGCCATCTTATCATCTATCCACAGAGCATTTTTATCTTGTGGTCACTGTTTATTATATTTCTATTTCACCATTCTTTTACGTTCAACCTGTTTGTATTTTGGCACAAATCACCTTTATTTGGATCATGATTTTTTAAAATCCAGCCAGACAGCCTCTATCTCTTAATTGATTGTTTAATCCATTCACATTTAATGTGTTATTTAAATGCTATTTTCTTGAGTGCTTCATAACATTTTTGTTTCTCCTTTTTCTTTTGCTTTCTCTTGCACTGTCTTCTAATATAATTTTTTGTGTGATAATGTGGACTAAACAAGGATTCTATGTTGTGGGAAAAAAAAAGGATAAAGTCCTTAAAAGAAAAAAGAAAAAAGAGAGTAGTTGGGTGTGGTGGCACATATCTTTAATCCCAACACTTGGGAGGCAGAGGCAGGTGGATCTCTGTGTGCTCAAGGACAACCTGGACTACAAAGTGAATTCCAGGACAGCCAAAGATACACAGAGAAACCTTATCTCAAAAAGTCAAAAATTAAAAATAAAAATAAAAGAAATAGAGGTTAAAATAANAGCCACATAAAGATGAAAAATACACAGAGAGTCTGGATACTGTATGTTATTGTGTGGTCTTTAAGTTTGATGACTGAGGAAGGAGCAAAAGCTGCTAAAAGACACTTGATTATAAATGCTGCTGGATTAATCCAGTATATATATTTTGAAAATGCTTTGATTTTAAAATTTAAGTTGAAAGGTATGTTACTTTGGAGAAGAGGTTTTTCTTTTGTTTCCATGGGAAATGAGGGACTGTGGATTCATTCTGCATTAAAAATAATCAGGTTTGACCAAGGAAGACCCTCCTGAGAAATCTCCAAATGGCTCAGATGTCTGAGTTCTACATCCATAACAGCACAAAGACTGCTGCCTGAGATGACCAAGCCTCACAGGATACTCCAGTCAGGACTTGAACATAATTCTAAATTTTCTTTAGGTCCCCATAAGATTATTAGCACCCCCAACCATCAGGAAATAGCCTGAAAAACTATGCCCACATTACTAAATGCCTTGATTTAGAATGTTGGTTACAAGACGTTATGGATAATGGTCAGTAGAAAAGCTAAACAAAGGAGATTCGGTTCAGAGTTCTTGTTTTAAAAAGGGAGGGGGTAGTGCTGTGGGACAATGGTCTGTACCCTGTCACTTGTATTTTAAATAAACACTGATTGATCAGTCGCTAGGCAGGAAGTATAGACAGGGTGACAAAAATTCTGGGAAGAGGGAAGTTTCAGTCCACAGTCATCATCCAGACAGAGAAGAAGCCAGACACAGAGCAAGCAAGATGTGACTGCCTCGACAAAAAAGTTACCAAGCCACGTGGCTAACACAGACAAGAATTATGATGAGCTAATACAAGTTAAAAGAGTTAATAAGAAGCCTGAGCTAATAGGCCAATCAGTTTATAATTAATGTTGACCTCTGTGTATTTCTTTGGGATGAATGGCTGTGGGACTGGGCAGGACAGAAACCTTGATCAACAATCCTGTACATGGAGGAAAACACTCTGTAATTGAGCTACATCTCACCAGACCTCACCATCATGCCGATCCTGTAGCTAAGGACCTTTGAGCTCCATCTTCGCTCTGTCTGCTAGAATCTCTGTTAGTGTGAAGCGGATTATCTGGGGGTGTAAGTTGTACTTACTGGGAAAAGCAGGTAAAGAAACAAATAAGTCTGTCTCCTCAGAAGGGAAAGTTTTCCTTACTAAGTGTATGCAAGAGAGTTAAAATGTTCTCTGCTTTTAGGCTCATTTTTAGGTAATGCATGTATACTATAGCCCTGCACACAGAACAGAGAACGTTCTTAGTAAGCTTTCTCATTCATTCTACAAATATTTCTTAAACATTTATGTAATAGTAAACCAAATGCATTGTCTGTCGTTGTAGAGCTTCTATTTTAGCAGGGGATAGATCAGGAATTAATCTTGCAGCAGGACAGAAATAAAGCAAATCAAGGAGATAAGAAGTACAAAAGCCAAGGCAGAGGTGCTAGATTCTCCTGGAGCTGCAGGCCATTGTGGGCTGCCCAGCCTAAGTGTGGGGAACTGAACTCAGGTCCTCGGCAAGAGCGGTGGAGGCTCGGAGCATCTCCCCAGCCCCAAGATCTTCTTAGCTGGTTAGCCAGTCACTTCAGATGAGGTGTTAATTGCAATGAGAACATTTGTATACACTGAGATTTCAATACAGCCTGTGCTTTGCATGCACACTGTCTTGGTTCAGGAAGATGGAGCTATTTTGTAATGCCCCAGAGAGATGGAAGAAAGGGTAGAGTATCCTGTGAGCTGTCTGAAGTCATAGGGTGTGGCTTTATTCTAGTAGACACAGAAAGGAGGCTGAAACCCACTCAGTCTGTGAGGAAGTTGAGCTAAAATGTTAACCAGAACAACTGTGATCTCTAAGCTTCCTGCGTTAAGGAGAGGCAGAAAAATCGACCTACATATAACGGAACCCACTCTTAACTCTGCTTAAGCAATCACTTACATAGTCAGGAGACAGAATAATACGACAGTTGCCTAGGGCTTGGGGGTCAATAGGTTAACTCTACAGAGCTTAATTAAAATTTGATAATAAATGCCTACTCTACATAAGATATTTCATTAGTCTTCATCATGGCTGAGGTGAGATATTCTTCATAATTATTTTATAGGCTTTCAAAATTCTCTTCTGCTGAAGCAAGCTCTTCATTGCTAATTAGGTTTCCCAGGCAAGGAAAGACAATTTCTCAAAGTGGCCTCCTCATTAGAAAGGGATATCTGCCACTGGAAAAAAAAAAGAGAGAGAGAGAGAGAGAAATTGGCCTTTTCCTACCTTATTTTTTCAACATCCACCCAATAAAATCAAAAAATTGAGGTTTCAAGAAAGTATTAAAGAAAAAAAATCACTCAATGGCTATGATAAAATTCTCTTTTTTTGACAGTATGAAATGAATTCTCTTTAAACTTCCACCTTAAAATGTGTAAGCTATTAAGAAAAGTCAAGTTCTGTCCAAAGGTCAGCCCGAGTACTCAGCTAAGTGTTCTATCCATTCTTCTTAGAAGGTGAGAAGGTTCTAAGGCGAAGGGTTTCCCCTGAGATGAAATAAAATGGATAGCCACAACGTAACCAGATGTTTCGAAAATTGTGAAACTGACTTCTCTCGCGCTTCCCACCTCATCTACATCAGCGTGAGAACCTGCATTCGCTCTGCTTTCTCGTTCGTTCCTCCTGGGTTGCCTCGAGTTAGGACTCGCCTTCTGAACAGCCTTCAGAGGCTCCGTCTTTTCTAGCCTGCTCATTCCTCCCCCTGCACCATGACCAGAGCTGACCAACTGTCTTCCTTGTGAAATCAGAGCCTTTTGACGCATGCCCTCATTCTTCAGTGCTGTGTGAGGGACCATGCCGTTCACTGTCAGCCCCTCCCTTTCTGTGTCTGGCCTCACCTGCTGCCCTTTGCCCATGATGTCAATGCTAAAATATTGTGGATCTCATACCTGTTTTTCTCTTACAGTGATTATCTCCTTTCCCATGTTACCTGGTAACTGGCTGCTCATCTCTGAGGAAGGAGCTCATAGTCTCCTCTGAGAAGTCTCTGTCTACTCCTAGGTATCACCTTATATCCTTGCCATACGTTATTTTTAGTCTTCTGTCTGCGTATGTATACATCTGCCCGAAGTATTTGTCCCCCACCCTCTCAGCTGAGTTCCTCAAACACAGGGATAACTCATTTCCTTGGTGACCGTTTTTGTACCAGACACGTACTCAACGTTCAGTAAAGTTGGTTGAGTGGTATTCCTGTCTCTGCACATAGTAGGTTCCAAACAAATGTTTAAGAAATAAGTTGGTCTCCAAAACATCCTGGAGTTTATCATTAAAAGACAAATGAACCTTTTGATTGCAAAATTATCTGCAGATTTTATTTAGTTGATATACAGGATAGTGACAAAGAACGTCACATTTTGCTCATCTCTTTGGTCACTTTCCTGCATTTGGATGCATTACTCTTCACTTATGACTTTGGTGTGAACCTCTCGGCTCTTCACCCGCAGCTTGTTGACCTGGGACTCTGCAATGTCCGCCCGCTCCTCAGCCTCCTCCAGCTCATGCTGGAGCTTGCGGAACTTAGCCAGGTTGACGTTGGATTGTTCCTCCTGTGAATGGGAATACATCGGAAAGAACAAGAGTTGACATTTCCTGCTCGCTAATTTGCCTTGTTGCTAAAAGAAGCTACAGGATTTACTTCATGAATGGGAAAGGAAAAGGTCCTGTCATTTGGTGGCGTTCTTATTTGGGGCAGAACCTCCCACGGATTTGACTACATGAATGAGAATGCTTGCAGCCCCCTTCCTTAGACTCTTTCACTTGGCGCCTTTCCTGGCAAGCTGGGGATGCTAGAGTGACAGACTATACAGAGGCCACAGAAGCAGGGATGTTATTCCATCTTGTTTCTGCAAACCAAACTTTAAAGCGAGGACACAGCAGCGATACTGGGTACAGAGAGCCCCAAGGAAGAGTGAAGCACTAACTGAATGAGAAAGATTAATGTTTTTTAAAGTTTAGAACTGGATTTAATCCTAATGTTAGGGAAGGCTTAGAACAATTCAGGCCCTCATTTGCATAGTCCTATGAATGCTGGGATTTTGGAATGTTCCAGATAGTAAGAATAGGGCAGTGGCGAAGCATTTCTGTGTTAACTCCTTTAAAGTGTTACTTGATGAAGTCTCAGAGAAATGAACTAGAATGTCTAAAGCTCTAATAATTTGCAGCAAAATCTTGGTTTTCCAAATAAATATTCATTTTTCCACTTAAGCTGGGGCTCCTGGCCTGTTCATTGCCTTAGAAGAAAGTTCCTTGAATGAGAGGGACTTGGGTCCTTCACAGAACCGGACATGGTCCTGGAGCGCTCCTTTTCTGTGGAGATACTCACCGCCTCCTCAGCTTGTCTCTTGTAGGCTTTCACTTTAGTCTGTAGCTTGTCCACCAAGTCCTGCAGCCTGAGCACATTCTTGCGGTCCTCCTCGGTCTGAAAGACCCAGCAAACACAGAGTGTTGTCAGCTGACACTACCTTACCATCTTTATTTTCCCAAACACGGGGATTGGAGGGGCTGGCCGAGAAGGAAAGGCCAGCCACCTGGTAAGTGAGCTCCTTCACTCTCCTCTCGTGCTTGCGAAGACCCTTGACGGCTTCAACATTGCGCTTCTGCTCGTTTTCCACCTCATTTTCAAGCTCTCTCACCTGGAAGAGAAGAGCATGGGCAACAGTTTGCCAGTGGAGAGGAAAGCACGGTTAACAGTTTGCCTGCGACTGTTCACACGCTCAGTCTGGGAGCGGAAAGAACAGGCCGGCACCCACCCTGGCCTCCAGTTTCTGGATCTGCTTCTTGCCGCCCTTCAGCGCCANGCCATCATGGCGGCCTGGTGAGTGATAAAACAGTTGAGTAAGGGCTGACAAGGCCAGCAGGATTCAGGTTTATCACCTCCGTCTTGCCCTCTGCTCACGTCAGTGATGGCTTTCTTGGCCTTCTCTTCTGCATTGCGGGCTTCCTGGACGATGTCCTCCATCTCTCCCTGGATTTGGGAAATGTCTGTCTCCAGCTTCTTCTTGGTATTGATGAGGCTGGTGTTCTGTTGCAAATTAAAAAAAAAATCTACATTTAATAACATTTATAAGTAGTTATTAATACCTAAATTGCTGATAATTAGAAATGTTCAGAATAAAAACAAAATTAGAAGTCATTTCCAAGTTTGTGGCTTTTTCTACCTATATCCCTGGTCCTAAAACATAAATGATTCCATGTAAAATTTAATCTCTTGTGCCAAAGGGATTTCCTTGTTATCCATGGATACTTGTAAAAACAGAGTAAAATCTTCCAGCTCCAAAATGCTGTGTATCACACAGCTGATGAAAATAACTTACCAGTTTTAGCTGCTCATCCATATTGGTTGACTCTATGTCATAAGTTCATAAATACCATCCTTATTGGTACAAAAGGTGGGCCAATCATGAATACCCATGCTTTTGGAAAGTTAACAGTATTCAAAAGAGCTAATTCTAGATAGTCACAATTAGTAAGAAAAGTGTTACATATTAATTAATTTCATTTTAAAAATTATAATATTGATTTGAACTTTTTCATAATTGCTGATTTTAGATAACTATAGTGTTCAAAATAGTCTGTTACATAGGTTTATTATTTAAAAAGTAGAGGGCATGCGTATTAGCAAAAGACAAAAGTAATACATGCTCAGTAATCAGAGACAACCATTAATAACACTTTAGCTTACCTTTTGAATGTTTTTTTGTATACTTTTTTGCCAAAAAAAAAAGCTAGGGGATCTCTCTCCTTAATTTGCTTTCTTCTTTTACTGTTTTGTGGCTAGCTTTCAGAGGCAGTGAACGATTCATATGGTCATTGCAAGGATATACCACGAACACAAGTGGTAGCTAGCACTAATATGGCTCCAGGAATTTAAACCTAGCACTCTTGATAGATCCTGTGAGGTTAATTTTAGGTATACACGTGATAATAAGTACAGTGATGAGTTATTAGTTTTACATTTTTTTCACTATTTGTTTGCTGTGTAGAGTTTCAAAAGATAAGACAGCCAACCAATGTTGTATGTGTTACTCCTCATGGGTGGTCTTCTGTGTTTCTTTATATAAGCTTTAAGCTCCAGATCCTTCCAAGTCCACAAGTCCACCAGCCTTTGAGTGGACTTATGAACTGTATATGTCTCAGTACATACTTAGATCGCTCTGTGCATTTTCCCAAAGCCTGGGAAGGTATCCCTGCCTATAGTGATATTTTGTTTATGATTTAATAAATAAAGCTTGCCTAAAGATCAGAGGAAAAAGCCAGCTACACTAGTCAGTGATACAGGCCAGGGTCACCACCGTGTGTGGAAATTAGGGTCGTCGGTGTGATCAAAGCCACAGAGGCTGGGCATGAGAGAGGGAAATAAGGCAGGATGAGACAGGAACTCAATCTCTTTGCAGTCTGAAGATTTTGTAGAAGTAAGTGCTCTCTAGTGGTTGATCACTTTACTTCTCTGATCTTTCAGCTTGAACCCCAGTATCTGTCTCTGGGATTTTATTATCAGTGCTACAATGGCCAACATTACTTGTACCTCTCATGAACAGCCCCACAGACTGCCTTGAGCTTTAGGGAAGGCATTTGATAAGCCTGGTCCTAAACCTCACCTGAGTGTGCAGCAGCTGCACCCGCTCACTGGCATCCAGAAGCTCCTGCTCTGCCACTCTCCTGCTCCTCTCTGTCTGCTCCAGGGATGCCCGCAGCTCCTCCATCTCAGCCTGCATTAGGTTTGCTCTGCGCTCAACCATGGCCAACTGCTCTTTAAGGTCATCCTGGCCTCTGAGAGCATCATCCAGGTGCAGCTGAGTGTCCTGCACAGAAATAAGAGAAGCTCTGACTTGTGTTCCAGTAAAAGTGGATTCAGATTTAATAGCACGCTCACACCTGGGTCTTACTAACTCAGAGCCTGATTAAATAGGAACATCTACAAGTACCATTAAGGACACGATGTTTTAGTTCAGATCCCAAATCATAAAAACAATCATGGATAAATCTATGAAATTTTGTATCAGAAAAGTATCCTTAAAAGTCAGTTAACCTGATTTCATTATTTTACACATTTAAGAAGGAAGTCCAGGAGCCAGAGTTGGTGGGTCATGCCTACAGTCCTCGTACTTGGAAGGCTAAACTGTCATCACTTTGTCTCCACATATTTACCACTCATTTTGTCTCAGAGGACAAAGCAAATTCTCTCTTGGACCTTTCAGGGAGAATTTAGCGTCTTTCCATCATACAATTTTTGTATCTTGCTACCACATTGCTTTGATGACTTATGACCTGTAAATTTCCTAAAATTTTAAGACTTGAGCTCTACAGCAACACCTCACCTGCCAGCACAGTGGGGTTCACCCCCAGGTACCTTCAGCATTCCTTGTGTGTTCCGGAGGTTCCAGATCGCCTCCGCAGCCTGGCGGTTGGCGTGGTTCAGCTGGATTTCCATCTCATTCAGGTCGCCCTCCATCTTCTTCTTAATCCTCAGGGCATCGTTCCTGCTCCTGATCTCCGCGTCCAGCGTGCTCTGCATGGTCTCCACGACTCTGAGGTGGTTTCTCTTCAGCTGATCTATTTCTTCATCTTTTTCAGCAATTTTGCGGTCAATCTCGGATTTCACCTGATTCAACTCAAGCTGAATGCGTAGAATTTTGCCCTCTTCATGTTCAAGAGATGCCTTAATAAAAGTGGCATTTTGGTGACCTCGCTATGGTGACTTCTCAAAGAGCCATTGAGCCCCCCTCCCTAGACTTTCACACATCTCCGCTTAGAGCACCGATTCTGCACCTGTGACATATATATGCCAGATTTTTCCTTGATGATGAGCATTGTCCCCCTAAAGCCCACAAAATGGTGGACTCAGCTGTCATTCTCTTTTTACTCTGTTTATAATGGGTAGCTGAGCAAAAGATGTGTACCTCTGCTTCCTCTAGAGAAGCCTGTAGTTCACTCTTTTCCTGATCAATCTGCTTCTTTATTTTCTCCAGCTCATGGATATGCTTCCCTCCCTCTGCAATCTGCTCCGTGAGGTCAGAAATCTCCTCTGGAAGAACAGACAAGAGGAAGAGGTGGGAATGGTGGCAACACGGGAGGGTCCAGCCAGGGCTAAGGAGGATGGGGAAGGTGGGCAACATGGGAGGATCGAGCCAGGGCTAAGGAGGATCTGGAAGGTGGGTAACACGGGAGGGTCCAGCCAGGGCTAAGGAGGATGGGGAAGGTGGGCAACACGGGAGGGTCCAGCCAGGGCTAAGGA
>LOEQ01015424.1:2476-15485 GCA_001685075.1 Bramus lutescens
GAGAAGCCAAGGACAATGGCACTGGGTTTTGATTCTACTACATGGACTGACTTTGTGGGAGCCTAGTCTGTTTGCATGCTCACCTTCCTAGTCTTGGATGGAGGTAGGAGGACCTTGGACTTCCCACAGGACAGGGAACTCTAACTGCTCTTTGGACTGGAGAAAGAGGGGAAGGGGAGTTGAGGGAGAGGGAGGGGAAGGGGAGTTGAGGGATAGGGAGGGAAATTGGTGGAGGTGGAAATTTTTAATAAAATAATAAAATATTAATAAAAAACATACAAAAATCTGTCAATCTAATCCACAATATAAACAATCTGAAAATTAAAAACCAAATGATCATCTCATTAATAAAATTTCACTTATCACCAATAACTCTATCTTGGACATATATGCACATTCTCATGCAGGCCATTCTGTGGTTATGTTTGCTCTTATGAGGTAAATTTCCAGAGGTAGAATTGCTAGAATGTGTTGTATTTTATTTTTCACTTTTTAAGAAATTCAGACTAGTTATCTAAAGTGGTTATAGTGTGTTGCATTTCCACTCAGTATATGAGGGTTACTATTTCTTTATCTTTGTCAACATCTGTCTTATAATAGCCAGTCTAGTAGATAGGAAGTGATGTTTTGTCATGGTTTTAATTTACATTTCTCTGATGGATAATATTTTGACCATCTTTTCATGTGCTTCTTCATGATTCAGGGACTCTTTGAAGAAATATCTGTTCATAATCTCCACATCATTCTCAAAATTGAGTTGCATCTCTTTCAGTAACCATGCTACAAGTACTCTGTGTAAACTCTTGAAGCAGTCCTTTATTGGATTCGTGCTTTGCAAATATTTTTCACCTAACGTATTGCTTATCTTTTGATTTACTCAATATGTTTGCTTGCAATGCAAAGTTTCATCTTTTGATGGATCCCAATTTATCATTGCTTTTAGTTCCAATGTCCATAAAGAAAATTTTTTTTAGGACAAGTTCTTTTCTTTTATCGAAGATAGATTCTTTTCAAATACAGTGTACCTGATCATAGTTTCCCCTCCCTCCTCTCCTCCCAGTTCCTTCTCACCTCCATACCCATTCCTGCCTGGTCTAGCTCTTTGCTGTCATTTATTAGAAAGGAACAGACTTCTAAGAGATAGCAACCAAACATGACAAAATAAATTATAATAAGATGAAACAAAAATTTTCTTATCAAAGTTGGACACTGCAACCCAACAGGAGGAAAAGAGTCTCGAGAGCAGGAATGAGAATCAGAGACCCGCTCATTCTCACAGTCAGGAGTTTCATAAAAATACTAAGCTAATAGCTCTAATACATATACAGAGAACTGTGTGTAAACCCCTGTGCTTGCTGCTTCCGTTTCTGAGAGCTCATATGTGCCTTGCTTAGTTGATTCCAAGGGCCTTGTTCTGGTGTCCTCTATCCACTTTGGCGCTTACACTCTTTCAGCCTCCGATTTCAGGATTTCCTGAGCTTTGCTGGAAGAGACCTCATGGAGACCTCTAATCTTGACTCTCTCTTGACCTAATGTCTGACTGTAGGTCTCTGCATCTGTTCCCCTCTGCTGCCAGAGGAAACCTGTCTAGTGATGGTGGATAAGGCACTGATGTATTAGTATAGCAGAGTATCATTAAGAAAAGCTTTCCTCCCTCCCTTCCTGCTTCCCTTTCTTCCTTCCTTCCTTCCTTCCTTCCTTCCTTCCTTCCTTCCGTCCTTTTCTTTCTTTTTTTGTACTTCTACCCAATCTCCCTTACACCTATTTCCCCACTGACAATTCCATCTTCTTAAAGTCTTCCCCTAAAATCGATTCTATATCCCCTTCCCAGGGAGATCCCTGTCTCCCCCAGACCCCTAAGCTCCCTGGGTCTGTGGATTGTAGCTTGATCATCATTTACTTAACAACTAATATCTCCTTATAAGTGAATATATACAATATTTATCTTTCTGGTTCTGGGATACGTCATTCAGCATGATTTTTTTTCCTATTTTTATTCATTTGTTTGCACATTTTTAGGATGTCCCTTTTAACAACTAATAATCCATGTGTAAATATACCACAATTTCTTTATTCATTCATCTGTTGAGGGTTATCTTGGTTGTTTCCAGTTCCTGGCTATTATAGAGCCCAGATGAACACAGTTGAACAAGTGTCCTTATGGTAGAATGGAGCATCCTTTGGGTATATGCCTAATACAGGTATAGCTAAGTCTTGAGGTACATTGATCTCTAATTTTATGTGGAACCACCATATTGATGCCCACAACTTTGCACTCCCACCAGCACTAGAGTATTCTCTTTTTTACACATCCTCAACAGTATGAATGGTTCTTTGTGTTGTTGTTTTTAGCCATTTTGACAGATATAAGATGAAACCTTAAACTGGCTTTGATTTGCATTCCTGTGATGGCTAAGGATGTTAAATATTTCTATAAGTATTTCTTGGCCTTTTGAGAGTTCTGTTTTGAGAATTGTCTCTTTAGATCCGTTCCTCATTTTTAATTTGATTGCTTACTTTTTTTGATAGCCAGTTTCTTGAGTTCCTTATATATTTTTTGCATATTAGCCTCTATCTGATGTGGGGTTGATGAAAATCTTTCCCAATTCTGTAGGCTGCAATTTTGTTTGATTGAAGGTGTCCTCTGCCTACAGCAGTTTTTCAGTTTCATGAGGTCCCATGTACTTAGCAATTGTTGAGCCTAGTGCCTGTGCTCTGAGCATTCTTTTCAGAAACTTGTCTCTTGTATCAATACTTTCAAGGTATTCCTAACTCTCTTTTCTATCCGTGTGTCTGGTTTTATGTTGAGGCCTTTGATCCATTTAGATTTGACTTTTATGCAGGATAACAAGCATGGATCTATTTGCATTATTCTACATTCAGACATTCAATTTGACCAGCAACATTTGTTGAAGATCCTATCTTTTTTTCAGTGTGTATGTCAGGTTTCTTTATAAAAAAAATCAGGTATCCATAGTGGATGAACTTATTTCTGATCTCCAATTCAATTCCACTGATCATTGTGTGTGTTTTTATGCCAATGCCTTTCCATTTTTATGACTATATCTATATAGTACAACTTGAAATCAGTAATAGAGGGACCTCTAGCAGCTCTTTTACTTTCAATGGTTGTTTTAGCTATCTGGTGTTTTGGTTTTGTTTTGTTTTCGATATAGAGTCTCTGTGAATAATTTTGTCAGAATTTTCATGGGGATTGCATTGAATCTGCAGATTTTTTTTACTGTTAATCCTATCAATGGGTGAGCATGGAAGTTCTTTCCATCTTCTGAAATATTTTTAATTTCTTTCTTCAAAATCTTGAAGCTTTTATTATACAAGTTCTTTTACCCAATTGGTTAGGATTATCCCAAGTTATTTTATATTATTTGGGGTCATTGTAAAGGGTGTTGCTTCCCTGATTACTTTCTCAGTAAAATTGTTATTTGTATATAGGAGGGCTACTGATTTTCTTTTAAATCTTGTATTCAGCAACTTTTCTTAAAGTGTTTAAGAGCTGGAGGATTTCCCTGGTGGAATTTCCAGTATACTTATGTATACTAGCCTATCATCAGCTTATCAGCATACTTTGACTTCTGTCTTCCCTATTTGTAACCCCTTGATCTCCTTCAGTTCACTTATTGCTCTAGCTAAAACTTCAAGTGCTATATTGAATACATACAGAGAGAGTGAACAACCTTGTCTGGTTCTTGATTTTAGTGGACTTGCTTTGAGTTTCTCTACATTTAATTTGATATTGGCTCTACACTTGCTGTATATTTCCTTTATTATGTTTAGCCATGTTCCTTGTATCTTAATTTCCTCAGGACTTTTATCAAAAAAAGTTACTGGATTTTGTTAAGGGCCTTTTCTGCCTCTAATAAGATCATCATGTGAATTTTTTTCTTTCAGTTTATTTATATGATGGATTACATTTACTGATTTTTTTTGCATATTGAACCATCCCTCCATCTCTAGGATGAAGCCTGCTTGAACATGGTGGATGATCTTTGGATGTGTTCTTTGATTTAGTTGTAAATATTTTATTCAGTTTTTTATCTTTTTATCTATTTTCATGAGGGAAATTTGTCTGTAATTCTTGTTGGGTTTTATTTGGTTTGGATATTAGGGTAACTGCAGCCCTGTAAAATGATTTGGGTAATGGTCCTTCTATTTCTATTTTGTGGAATAATTTTAGGAGTATTGGCATTAGGTCGTCTTTGAAAGTCTGTGCTAAAACCTCCAGGCCTTTGGTTTTTTTTGGGGGGGGTCTTTTAATGACTGGTTCTGTTTCACTAGGGATTATGGGTCTATTTAAATTGTTTATGATCTTGTTTCAACTTCTATACGTGGTATCTATTAAGAAAATTATCCATTTCTTTTTAGATTTTCTAATTTGGTGGCACATAGATTTTTAAAGTATGTCCTTTTGATTAGTTAGATTTCCTTGGTGTCTGTTTTTATGTCACCCTTTTCATTTCTGATTTTACTAATTTGGATATTCTCTCTCTGCTTTCTAGTTGGTTTGGATAATGTTTTGTTTAGCTTGTTGATTTTCTTAAAAAATCAACAGTTCGTTTCATGTATTCTTTGTATTGCTTTTCTGTTTCTATTTTATTTTGTCCCTCAGTTTGATTATTTCATGCTGTCTACTCCTCTTGGGTGTGATTACTTCATTTTGTTTCAGAGTTGTCTGGTGTGCTGTTCAGGTGCTAGTTTGAGATCTTTCCTTTTTTGTTTTTTGTGTAAGCACTAGGTGCTATGAGTTTGCCTTGCAGCACCACTTTCATTGTGTTCCATGAATTTGGGTATGTTGTTTATTCATTCTCAGTGAATTTTAGAAACACTTTCAGTTCTTTATTTCTGTCTTGACATATTTTTCATTCAGTCCAGTTGTTGGGTTTCCGTGAGGTTGTAAGTTTTCTGTTGTTTCTGTTGTTGATATTCAACTTTAATCTGTGGTGGTCTGATAGGATGCCTAGAATTATTTTATTCTTTTTTTTATCTGTAGAGAATTGCTTTGTGTCTGAGACTATGGTCAGTTTTGGAGAAACCTCTATGAGGTACAGAGTAGAAGGTATATTTTGTTTTGGGTAAAATGTTTTGTTTTCTGTTAGGTCCATTTGGTTTATATCATGTTTTATCTCCAGTATTTCTCTGTTTAGTTTTTGTCTGGATCTGCTCATTGGTGAGAGTGGGGTATCAAAGTCTCCCACTATCAGTGTGTGAGGGTCAATATGTGATTTAAGCTGTAATAGTGTTTCTTTTACAAACGTGGGTGTCCTTGTGTTTGGGGCATAGATGTAAAGAATTGAAATGTCATCTTGGTGGATTTTTCCTTTAGTAAGTATGTAATGTAGAGTCCTTCCCCATCTTCTTTGATTAGTTTTGGTTTGAAGTCTATGTTGCTAGGTATTAAAATGTCTATAGCAATTTGCTTCTTAGGTTCATTTGTTTGGAATATCTTTTTTTTTTGCCATGTCACCCTGAGGTAATATCTATCCTTGATGTTGAAGTATGTTTCTTGGATATTGCAGAAGGATGAATCCTGCTTTTGCATCCATTTTATAGTCTGTATCTTTTTATTAAGTAATTGAGATCATTGATGCTGAGTAGAATCAATGATCAATGATTACTGATTACTGTTTTGGTGGTGATGGTGGTATGCATGCGTGTGTGTGTGTGTGTGTGTGTGTGTGTGCTTTCCTTCTTTTGATTTTATTGGTGGAAGATCACTTATTTCCTATATTTTAAACCTTCTTATGTTAAAGTTTTCCTTCTGCAAGGCTGGACTTGTAGGTAGATATGTTTTAAATTTATCTTTATCATGGGGTATTTTATTTTATTAATCTATGGTGATTGAAAGTTTTGCTAGATATGATAGTATGGGCTGGCATCTGTGGTCTCATAGAGTCTGCAGTACATCTGTCCAGGTACTTCTGTCTTTTAAAGTTTCCATCGAAGAGTTAGGTATTATTCTAATAGATTTGCCTTTATATGTTACTTGGTCTTTTCCCCTAGTAGCTTCTAATATTATTTCTTTGTTCTGTATGTTTAGTGTTTTTATTATTATGTGTTGAGGGGACTTTCTTTTCTGATCCTATTTGGTGTTTTGAATGCTTCTTGTACTTTTATAGGCATCTCCTTCTTTAGTTAGAAAATTTATTTTGTATAATTGTGTTGAAAATATTTTCTGGGCCATAGAGCTGACTTTCTTCTCCTTCCTATATACTGATTATTCTTAGGTTTGGTCTTTTCATAGTGTCTTAGATTTCCTGGATGTTATGTGTCAGAAGTTTCTTATATTTAACATTTTTTGACCAATGCATGTATTTATTCTTCTATCATATCTTCAAAGTCTGAGAGTCTGTCTTCCATCTCTTATATTCTGCTTGTGAAGCTTGCTTCTGGAGTTCATATTCTAGTTCCTACATTTTTTATTTGCAGAATGCCTTCAGTTTGTGTTTTCTTTATTGATTAATTTTCAATTCCAGGTCATGAAGAGTTTTATTTCATTACACTCTTTGTTTTCTCCTTAATTTCTTTTAAGGATTTATTCATTCCTTTTTAAGGACCTCTATCTTATTTATAAAGGCTGTCTGAAGGTCTTTTATTTGTGCCTCAGCTATTTTGAAATATGCAGGGCCTGCTGTGGTAGGTTAGCTGGGTTGTAGAGGAGATGTATTATTGCTCTGGCTGTTGTTTATGCTGGGATCTCAGCATTTGGAGTTGGGATGATTATAAGTCTACAACCTAATTTCTGGTTTTGTCCTTGTTGGATGGGCATTTTGTTTCTTGGTTTTTGTTTCCTCTCTGGATTTTCTGAGAGGCTGTATGTTGCCTGTTTCCCTAGTCTGAATAGCTGCTATGTTCTTAGGGAATGTTTGCTGGCATTGGAAACTGAGTAATTGTGATGAGTTGGAGGTAGAAAGGTTGAAGGAGAAGGTATTTGTCACCCCTTGGGGATGGAGTCAAAACAGAAAGGGAGACCAAAGCAGGTTTCCAGCTACAGAGCTGGGAATGAGGCTGGAGGTATTGGATCTCAGGAGCAGTAGGAGTGGTGTAGGTCAGTCTTTAGCCTGCTTGTTGCCCTGGTAGGGGAGACTCTTGAGCTACCAGAAGGTGCCTGCTATGTTGGGGATAGGATGTAATAACCAGTGGAGGGGATGTTATTTAGGAGGGGATAGTCTGTGGGATGCACAGGAGATGGGAGGCTGCAGCTGGTCCTCAAGTGCAGCACAGGGGATGACAGTGCTGGATTGGATCTGGAGGAGCAGAAAGACAGGAGAAGCTCTGTGGGGAGCCTACCTGGTTTTCTGGCAGGGGGGGCCGGTGGTTTAGCAGAGCTTGCAAGATCTTCTCTTGTTATCACTCATGAAATTTGTTTTATCTCATAAGTTTATGATCATATTAAGTAAACTTTTGTGGATGCTGTGAGATCAAGGCTCAGGTTCATCTGTTCCTTGTCACTTTGTAGCTGATGTAGCACCATTTGATGACAACATTATATATAGTTCCAACAGTGAATTAATTCACCTGGCATTTTGTAATCTATGGACTGTAAAGACCAAGACTAATGTCTGTATTCTAACTTTAGCATTTGCAACAAACTAATCACTTAAATATCACTATGCTGCATTTCCAAACAAGGAGTTAAGAAGCAAGAAAGTTTGGTATGCTTGTCCAGCTCAGTGATTATAGACAACAATGATATTCAGTGTGTTTCAGCCTTCACAGCACTTCAGTGGTAGGACATTCACACCCTTGTGTATACAATCTTTCTTGTCAGGAACACTAAAGTATCCAAACTACTGTTATAAAATGTTATACTGTTTTATAAAAATTGTACAAGGCTATTGTTTTGGAGTAAGCATCAATTATATTACAGAGTGTCATCTGTCTTTATCCTTAAAGTGAAAATGTAACCTGAAGCAACTTTAAAAATGGGAAATAAGGGTAAGTACTTAAGGCAGTAAGATACCACGTCTGTTTAGCAAACCAAAAGTGGAAGGTTCTCTCCTGGGGGTTTGTGACTTCAGCAGCCACAGGCTCTTGGCCAGGTATAAAAACCAGGCATGATCAGCTCCCTCCTGGGGAGGAGTCTGAAACCCAATAAAAACATCTGTTTGCTACTCCCCTAACAGTCATCCTACCATTGCACAAATGGATGCATGGTACCTAGCTGCTTGCCATTTCTGCATCTCTTCACCCTCATCAGAGAAGTGTCTTATTGCAATGAATGGAATGACTGTGGATACAGTGACTCACAGCTCATCAAAATACAGAGAACAAATGACTGTGGAGTGCTCAGTCCCAGATGGGACATCTACATTAGGCCCTTGAATATGCCCAGGGAACCCTGCAGAAGAGGGGATGGAAACATTGTGGGAGCTTGTAGTTGAGGGGGACACCTATGCCATAGTGTCCTCTGGCAATGACAGTGCTGTTTTACTCATAAACTCACAGCAGCCGTCTGTCTACCCAAGACCTCACAAGATCAACTTAGCCAACAATCTGCATGGGTTGGAAAGGGGCTTTCAAGGTTCTACTGCTCCTAAATGCTATTGGGGTTGACGGCTGCTGGGGCAAAGAGAGTCAGTTTTCTTCAGGGGTGTGGCAGCTGGTAGACTGCCAATGTTCCATCTGGTAAATGATCCTCCACCCATGCTCAAACAGGCAGCACCAAGTGGACTCAGTTTTTTTTTAAAGTGGATATAAAGTTGAAAGGTGGGTATGTATCAGGCATCTAGTAGAAGTCAGAGGATGGTAGGTGGGGGATATGACCAAAATACAATGTATACATGTATGATACTCTTAAGGATTAAATAAAGATAATGTGATTTAAATAAATGGATAATAAATCCTAAAAGCTACTTATTAAAAGAAAGCATAGAAATTTCCAACAAATATATGAAACAAATGTTCAAAAATCTAGTCACCAATGTGAATCAAAACCAAAAGAAGTTATCAGTCAATTTTAGTAATGACTATTATAAAAAAGGACTCATGTGACCAATGTGGACAATGATATAGACACAGTGATGTGGAAACAGTATACTGCTTCTTCAAAAAGGTAAACATAGAATTACCACATGATTCAGCAATCTTGCTAACAAGTATGTATCCAAAATAAACAAAATTAGCATGTTAAAGAGACATCTGTGTTCGCCTTGTTCAAGGCATCAATACTCACAATAGTCACAAATGGAAACATTTCCAGTACCAACTGAAGAGCAGATGAGAAATTAACTGCATGTATACAAGAGAATGTTCACCAGCCATAAAAAAGGAAAACCTATCATTTCAGACAATGTGGGTGGATCTAGAGCTCTTTGTGGTAAGTGAAAAAAGCCAGACACAGAAGGACAAGAATTGTATGTAATAGCTCATCTATGTGAAATCAAGCATGTTGATCTCATGGAAGTTGAGAGTAGAGATGTGCTTACTGGAGGCTGAGGAAGGGGAAAGCTAGTTCTGAGTTATAATAAAGTAAGAATAAAAAATTCTGGTGCACTAGATAAGCTATAATTATGTTCCAACATCCTTCCTTTTTATTGTTTGAGAATTTTGTACATGCATATAATTTATTTTGTTCAAATTTACCCCCATTTTTCTCCCAAGCCCTCCTCTATTCCACATAACCACTTTTCTCTTCTAACTTCATGTGTTCCTTTTGTAACCCCAAGTCTATTTAGTGCTGCCAACTGACCCACCTTCTCTTAGCACCCATTAGTTGCCAATTACTTCTCAGCAAAGGTATGGGACTTCATGAGTCCCTCCCATATCCATATCCATGCTGGGAGTCTGATTGCCTTGATTTAATGCAGCTTTTGTGCATGCAACTACAGCTGTTATGAATTAATGCATGCAATGGTACCATCATCTCTGGCATATACTATTTTGCTTCAGATATCACTACCTCTGGCTTCTGGAGTCCTTTGCCCCTCTTCCGTGATGATCCCTGAAACTTGGGGAAAGGATCGTATAATAAAGGTATCCCATATAGAACTGATCCATCAAATTTTACAAATTTAGCAATTGCCTCTGTATTAATCATTATCTATTGCAAAAAGAAGCTTCTCTGATAAGAGTTGAAAGATTGTTCTAATCTCATGGTACAAGATAAAACTTACACATTTTTTTAAACTTATGGGCACAGTTTAATACTATGTCCATTAAAGCAAATACTACTAATAGGTCTTCCCTAGAGCCTATGACCTTGGTACCAGGCACAAATTCAAACTTTATCTTTTGGATTTTAAATGCAATCGTAAATTGCTTTGTTCATCCAATAACATTTCAGCCGTTGTTGGTACAATGAATGTATTTGCTAGCCAGTCATTATTATAGCTCTCAAGGGTCACAGCTGGTTAAGATTGCTTACTACTTTTTACACCATAATAGTGTGCAAAGAACCTTTCAGCACTTCAAAATCTAGCCAGTAAGAATGAAGCTTCATTCTGAATTTCATTATAAAAAATGGTTTAAAACTTATTTAAATAATACATAAACATATTTATGTATCCAAACTTCACATCACCCTATAAGCACTACAGTTAAATTCTTGAATGCTAGTGAACAAAGTAAATTTTATTTTAAAATCTCCTCAAACCAAATGAGTTTCAATTTTTATGTCTTCCTGATGGAAATGACTCAATTTTTGTCTCCATTTGTGCTTTTCCAAATACTTTCTGTCTATAAACCACCCCTCTGCTCAATTCATTACAACAGTTGCTTCATTTGTTGAGTGAAGTATTTTACAGTTCTGAATTGAAAATAAAGTGAATTGCTATTCCACTAAGTCATTTTTTTTCTGTGACAAAATTGATCCAGTGTTTAAGGATTTGGGGTGTATATTTAGTGATGGTTTTATCACTGAAAAGGATGTCTATTATCTTTTACCGTTAGGGAGGATAGTATAGACATGCAAGTCCTCCATCCCTTCTTTTAGTCATTGTTAGCTCTGTTATAAGTAATAATTTATTTGTATTATAGTAAATTTATTTGTAATAAATGGGTTCTTTGCTCATTCATCTATTCACACAATAAATCATTATCGAATTTCTGTTCTTGTCTACAGGTACTTATGATTTGTTCTCAGGTTTGTCTCAAGATGATATTCCTATTATCTGCCGCTCCCCATCTTCTGGCAGGTATCAGTTTGACCACATGTTCCCAATTCCCTTGCTCCTTCCGCACTACTTCAGCAGAACAAGGCTCAGAAGTCACAAAGACTCTGGTTTTGAAAACAACAAGAACTATAAAATAAGCAGCAGGGCCCGAGGCAAAAACCTGTTTCCAATAGTGAAGTCTGTCTTGATTTGTTACTTCACATCTGTTTTCCTCCTAGCCTGGCGCTATTTCTTTAGTCCCTGAGAGTTCTTAGTTCCTGGATATTGTCTTTGTGTTAACTACCTGCTTTTTTCTGCTTTGTTTAGTTTTGTTTGTTGGTTTTCTTTAAACTTTTCCCTCTACCCTAGTGTGTGTGTGTGTGTGTGTGTGTGTGATTTCTACTGACCTCTTATTTTGACCCTTTCCCTTATCTTGACTTCATTAGGCTGGGTATATTTCTTTTAAGAATTTAGTGCTGTATAGATATTCAGTTCAGTTGAAACCCTCAAAGATTTGGCTATGACCAAAAACTGGCTTGTTCTCCAGAACCTGTGCTTTTTGACATGCTACCTGTTTCCATTGATATTCCCATGAGTATAGTGATGGTCAGTTTTTTCACAACTATAGCAAATGCCTGACCATCAGTAAAGAAAAGGTTTTGGGCTCACAGATTTTAAGTCTCAGTCCGTGATTGCTTGGCCCCAGGAGAGGACATAACCCCAAATTCATGGTGATAAAGTAAAAGAAAGATAACAGGGGATGGAGAGATGGCTCAATGGTTACGAGCATTGCCTGCTCTTCCAAAGGTCCTGAGTTCAATTCCCAGCAACCACATGGTGGCTCACAACCATCTGTAATGAGGCTTGGTGCCCTCTTCAGGAAGGCATGCATGTAGACAGAATATTGTATACATAATAAATAAATGAATATTTTTAAAAAATAAGAGAAAGGAGTCTAGACTCCAGTGACCCCTTTGTAGGCATGCCTCCCAAGGACCTAAAGACATTCCATTTGGCCTATTTCTTAAAGGTTCCAGCATTTCCTCAGAATATGAAGGTGACTGTGAACTCATTAAAATATGGGTGCAACAGGAAACACTACAAATTTCAACTGTAGCAACTGTAGCAAGTATATTAGTCTGTCTTGTGTTTCTATAGTAAAATATCCTGAGTTTGGGATTTTATGACTAAAGAAGCTTATTTGGTTCTTGGTTTTTGTATCTGGATGGCCTAAATACTTTGGCACTGGCATTCTGGTGAGCATCATTTCACTCCTGACTTTGGAACAGTAAGAAAATGGCAGGAAAGGGGAATAAAAAGTGGCTGCATGCAGATGAGACTAGAACGGAAGGAGGAATTGTCAAGCAATACGCTGTTCCAAAGGATCAGTATTAATCCTCTGTGAACTAATTAATCTCCCATAGACTCCAGTCCTCAATGGTTCTACAGAATTTTCAAAATCCTTGAATTGGTCTAAGCCTCCAGTACATGCAACTTTTAGTGTTATATTTCAAACCAAATCCAAGCCATAGCAATAGGTTAGTGACTAATAGTCGTGTGGGTTCTGGGATAAGAATGACTAGGTTGAAATTAAAGGAGTCAGCACATAAAACTTAAAATAGCTCCTGATATACATTATCAATAAATTCATGCTCTTCTTATTCTATATTAAAATTTTCTATCACAATCCAATCATCTTGCCTTGTTGATGTACAAAAGAGTTCCAAAATATCCCAGAATGGAGGATAACAAAGGTTTATTTATTAGGGGATAAACTCACAGAAATAATAGAAAATAGCAGTCCTCTGTATGTGCTGGGAACTGGAACGAAATCCAACCGCCAAGAGGCCCACACCTGCTTTTCTTCTGCATTCATTCATTCATTCATTCATTCATTCATT
>LOEQ01015425.1:0-15482 GCA_001685075.1 Bramus lutescens
CTTTTGCTAAGCACTAATTTTGTTCCTTACTATTCCTTTAAAATATTTTTAGAAAAAATTATAATGTCAATTTTTAACTTGCATTATAGCCATGATAAAATAAGTCTTAAAGTTTTGCTTATAGCACAAATACCTCTAATATACTGTAAGGTAAGAAAAGTGTCATAGGAGGCTGGAGAGTTGGCTCAGTATTTAAGAGCATTGCTTGCTCTTCCCGAGGTCCTGCATTCAATAGTTCAATTCCCAGTAATCATATGACAGTTCACAACCATCCATAATGAAATCTGTTACCCTCTTCTGGCCTGCATGCATACATACAGGCAGAACACTGTACTTATAATAAACAAATAAAGAAATGTCATAGGAAACAGTTTGTTTTTATGAGAAAGGGAAAGCTTTTGTTGATGCTGTAGTTTTGGTGTTGATATAAAGAGTGAGAAGTCCTACATCTTAATGTGACTCTGTACAAGTCCTGATGATTGCACTTAGGTAAATGTGGAAACTTTCCTAGCAAATGGAATTTTTAATCATCTGGTGACAGGTCTCCAGGGAAACATAACGCATTCTGTTCTACTTATTGAGTTTAAAGTGCTAGTGGGAAATCCAGTTGATGATGCTGATCAAGTAATTGGAATTATGAATATGAAGCTCATTAAGCAGGTTTTAAATCAACATTTAAGTTATTTGCATAGTAGACAGGAAATTGTAAGACTGGTAAAACCTTTCAAAACAGAATGACATTGTATGTATGTAAGGATAGATTTGTAGTGAATGGCGAATGCAGTACAGAATGGTCAAATAAAACACCTCCTTGGTTCACTCACTTGAGACAAATCTGTGTTACCTTGAGGTGGTCATTTAGTAATGTCAGATTTCTTTCCATTTAAAACATTTTCTTACTTAGGCTTAATGTAGGTAAGAGAGATTTTCTAGCAGAATGACTTAGTCCCCCAATAATTGTGAAAAACAAATATATATTCATACTGAACAAAATACCAAACCCATTCATATATACAATGAAAGTTTGAGAAAATTTAATACACAAAATATTATTGTTTAATTTAAAAATCTGATAGAATTGATGGTATAGGTAACTGGTAAAACATATGTTAACACCCCACATATATACATCATCTAAATTCTGATGATTTCCTTATGTTTGACTTAAACTATCCTTTTACACTTTGATAATAACGGAAAACTCCCAGATTTTGGTTTATATGTTGTAATTTTTAATAAATAGGTACTTTAAATTATAGCCTCACTTTATAAACTCAATTTTGTCTACAAAAATCTCATCTGATAATTGCTTTGCATCTCATATTAATGAGTACATTTCCCCCATCTCCTGAAGCATGTTGCTAAATTAATTGTTCACCTTGTCTGCATTTTATGGCTTGTACATATGTAAATATGCTGTGGCATTTCATGTTCTTTATATGCTATACTGGTAGAATCCTACTTTGTTTTTTTGTTTTTTGTTTTTTTTTGAAGCAAAGCCTGAAAAAGTGAGCTGGGTTTATCACCAGTGTTTAAACTAAAGCAAACATATGATAGACCCATCATAATTTTCATATTTTCTGATGTATTTAGCCCTTTTCTCCCGCATGTTTTTTATTTACTCATTTAATATCATTAACACATTCAAATTTTGAATTAAGAAAAAGTTACCGATATAGAATAAACAGAGTAATTAAGAGAGCAGTGTCATAGAAGAAAAATACAAATAAAATAAAATAAAATTATGTAGTAATAGGATAATATAGTTACAATAAAAGGAGATTAAATTATATTGTGACATTCATAAAAGAAACAATAAATTAACAATGAAATCCACAAGTAGAATTAGACTTTTCTTATGAGAGACCCTTCTGAATCTATAAATGCATGAATAATTTCTGTTGTTTGTCATTGTATGAGTATAGATATTGACTTTTAACTCTACTTGTTGTTAAATGATATTGACATAATGCAAATTTCATGGAAATATATCATAATAACATATTTGAAAAACTTATTTTCTAAGGTAAGAGAATGTTTGCTATTAATTTTCATTCTTACTATTATAGGAAAGTTTGTCTAAGAACTTTTGTGAATAGTTAGATAAAGATGAAATATAAATCAGTTTTTTTTTTTTTACCTCCTTAGAAACCTATCAATTCTAGAGGAACTCGACCATGAATGCCTGTGTTGTAAGCCACACTGGGAGTTTCTTCTTTCATTGGATAACATTGGCTACTAGAAAATTACTATCTCAAAATAAAGGATGCAAATTCAAAATTATTTACAGAAGATCTCCTAGGTTTTCACACATCTTGATCTCCCAAGTGTCTGGTATTTTCTAAAAGCTGCTTCTACGGGGATGTGTTCCATTTCCTCGGAAATTCTACATTTTCCATCTCTACATATAGAAAAGAAGAAATTGACAGACGCAAAACGTTCACGATTCTTTTGGGGACCCTGGGTGTTCCTCTTCATATTGCTCTTTGTTATCAGATACTTGATTGACTTGAGAGCACCATTTGACAATGCAAGACTTAGTGAATTTCTAAATCATTATTAGGTAGGAATAGAGAATATGACATTAGGCTTGCTTTTGCCTCATGGTTGGGTTTTTTACTTCTCTTTAAACAACCTTGGAGCAGTGGTTCTCAACCTTCCAAATTTTGTGACCTTTAATATAGCTCTTTACGTTGTGAAGACCCCCAATCATAAAATTATTTTATTGCTCCTTCATAATTGTGATTTTGCTACTGTATTGTGTCTAGATCCTGAAACATAAGCTTTTTGCATTTTTGCTTAACAATATTTTTTACAGCTGTGGGACAAGTGTGTAAATGGTATAGATCTTCCATGTACTTGTTACTATAATTCAAACATCATGTCTTTAAGAGAACCAAAGAAAGAACCACTCTGAACAGCAACTGTTTAATTGCCAGTAATAATTATTCTTACTGTAAACTTTCATACTTTGGGGTGACTTGTAGTAGTGCATTAAGTAGCCAATATATCTGTAATTGATTTACTTATTATATTTATCTAGTGTCAATACTTTTCTAGATTGTAATTATCTTTAAAATTAACAGTGCTTATTAACATAATGTGATTATTTTCCTTAAAAGTTCTATGGCTTACAAGTTCTTCATATTTAAATCAATATTGATGCTACATGACACAGTATGAATTTTCTTCTGAAATTTCTTTTAATTGTTTAAAGCTCTCTTTGGTGTCATATGAGAATATCACTCATTTGCATGTGTTTGAACATATACTGTGATGATCTAACTTAATTTTGACTGTAATATTGGACCTTCATCTATCTTACTCATGAAATTTCAATGTTGTCATGTAATGCAGTTGTTTTTTGTGTTCTAGAATCAGTAATCTTGTGATCTTGCATATAATATAACACTGACAATAATAAATATTACATGAAATAATAGAACATATATACATTTTTATATGCATTAAATATTTTTCTGTTGATGAAATAAAACACAATGAGCAAAGAGTAGATAAGAAAGAGAATATTCATTTTATCTTATAATACTAAAATGATAAGACTCCATCCTGGTAGACAGTCATGGCAGTGGATGTTAAATAGGACAGTAAGATGTGAAAGCTGAGAAGTCATATCTTAAACTTAACAACTGAAGCAGAGAGGGCAGAATGGATGTGACAAGATGGGAAGGACGTTCAAATCCTCTTCCTATTGATCTACTTTCGACAGCAAAGCTATACCACCTCCCAAAAATAACATCACCAACTGGAAATCCAGTGTTCAAATATTTGAGCCAATGAGAATGTTCTACATACTATTGAATGTGAGTCCCCCCCCCATAGCTTGTCAGACATATCATAAGCCTGAATGAGTTTCTTCCACTTTAAAAGTTTCTATGGTCTTACAGAGTCTCAAAACTGATTTAAAGATCAAATGACAGATTTTCTTCTGAGACTCAAAATCAAGAAGCAAATTATATATGTCAAACATACATTAACTCAGAATACATTATTATTCTGTAGGGATGAATGGAAATATACTCTAGAAATAATGGAGGAAAACAAGGTGGAAATCCAAGAGGAAAAACTCCAAATGCTCTGTCTCTATGTCTGCTATCTGTGACTTAGTGTCCAAGGACTTAGATGGCTCTGTCCCTTCCCTGTATCTCTGTTGAACATAGTCCCCTTCCTCTAAGCAGTTGTCGTTAGCAGATGTTTCATGACATTGGCATCTCTAATACCTTTGCCCATCCACTGCAATCCACACTTTACTTTTGCTGGTTTATGCAGTGTTCTCTTGAGACTCTCTGCAGAGTTCTTCTTGCTTTATAAGTTCTCTGAAAACACAGAAGATTCCATGACTATTTCACTTTTGCATCCTCTATTCTTCTAAAGCTGGTACCATGTGGATGACACTGTCAAGTTTGTTTGCTAATTATGCCTCCTTGCATCCCTTTATTGTCATGCTTTATATCAATTGCTTTATTCTTAAGGCTCACTTTCACAAGATGGAAGCTTAACTGAGTAGTGTCTTGATCAAAAGTTACCCTTCCTTGTGTTCCAGTGAATAGCAAGAGATCTCTCCTCAATTGTGCTAATACCCTTACCAATTATAGTTGCTACCAACCTCAAGCCTTAGCTACACTAATCTTCCTAGAGTATTTTGCTCTTCAAATTGTACATTTGTTTTTCTTTCTGACCTCTTTTTAAAAGTAGATGTGGAGAAGAAAAATCAGTAATAATTATACCATGAATCCATTGTTATATTATCTTGAAATTTACTCTGCCAAAGAAATTATTTAAATATTATTTAATTTAATTTTAAATTAATTTATTAAATTTAACCTTAGTTTAGTTCTTAGGCCAAGAGCAGATAGCAGGTGGATTTTCTTTTGTCAAAATACCAAAAGAAAATAATTGACTCTAGTCCACTTTACCAATTGCTGATAATGTTTACCTCTGAAATCTTCTGAATTAATTTTCCATAGTCCCATACTGCTGTCTTCCAAATGTTGCTAATATGCCCCTTCTAGCTCTGTTCAAAGCATTCTACCACTTTTCTAATCCAAAGTTTTAAACATCCCTTCAATACCTTCCAAACCTCAGCAATGTGATTATCTTCAAATCAACAGCTCTCTCTGTGACAGCAACTTATATCAATAAATTTTATATTGTTATGATCAAACACCATTACTGAAAACATTTTATTGTAGAGTTTGTTTTGTCTTATGGATTCAGATGGCTCATTATAGTGATGGGGCATAACAGTAAGTAACAGATGTAATGACAAGTAAAGGATGCTGAGAGATCATATCTTCAACAGCAAACACAAAGCAGGAAGACCAAAGTATCACAAGGGTCTGTACTTTATAATGCAGCCCTTATCAACATGTTTGTTTCAGCAATGGTGCATTACCTACATAAACATCACCAACAACTGGGGAACATTGTTCACAAGTCTGGGAGTATGTAAAAACATACTCATTCAAGATATCACATACCATATATTTATATTTTCAAAAAAATAATTTCTCTCATTGTTTATGGTGACTAAATTTTATATTGTTGGAAATTTCTGTCTGTCTGGTCCTACTTCCTCTCAGTACAAAATAAACACACAGTGGCTTGTATTAATTATAAACTGGTTTATTGTTCAGACTAACAATCTCTTACAACTTAAATTGTAACATAATTCTCATCTATGCTCAGCCATATGGTTTGTTACCTTTCCTCATTAAGGCTTTCTGATCTTGCTTCCTCTGGGTCTGGTTTGTCACTGCATCCCCTCTTCCCAAAATTATTCTAGTCTGGTTATCCTGCCTATATGTCTTGCCTGGCTACTGGCCAATCAGTATTTTTTAAATGAATATGAGTGACAAATCTTTACAGTGTACAAGAGCATTAGCCGATAACAATTGTATATTCTTTAAAACAGAAATTTGGAAGGCATATTTATATAAAGCTTTGTAAGTGTTTCTTATCAGCAGTCTTCTATTAAAATTCATATTTTATTATAAATCCAAAGAAATTTGTTCCTCTAAATAACCCTAAGAATCAATTTTGTCTAAGTTAGGAAGAAATCACATTGATATGCTGCCTAGACATGTATTAAATAGAAAGCTAAATCTGAGAAGTTCAAATGGCACTTTTAACTCAGCCAAAGTTCTTATCTAAGATGACAGGAGTGAGCAGGAAAATCAAAATACAAGGAAACAATATTTGGCAAGTTATTAACTGTTGTCATTATGCTGTTATGTTATTGTCCATCTGTGCTAAAAGAATTGGTGCTAAAGATCAAATATGATAAGAATAATCATTATTATGATTATACTGAAGGTTTTTCAGAATTATTTGATTTAGTCTCATGTGTCTGTTTCTTGCAATAAAAGAGTTTCATTTGCATGCTCAGTGTTGCTAAGCAAATGTGTTGTTATAAAATAACTCTGAAATGTAACAATTGTCTAGGTCATTTTGAATGGTTCCTGTCAAGTTAGCTATTGGAAAAGTGTGAGTTAAGATACATTATTCAATATGTTTTTCCAAGTACTATACATCTAGGAAAGAGCAGTTATTATTAGATTTTTGACAGTAAATAAGCAGCAATTAAACAGATGATGACTACAAAGAGGGTGATGAGTAAATAAATAAAATATGTACTGAATGTTCAGTGATCTCCTTGTAAGACAGAAACCAATTTTAAGTGTTTTTATAATATTTAGTATACTATACATTTACAATCAATATATGCTTACATGTAAAAAGCCTATAGAGATGTAAAGGTAGAAAAGCAGTGCAATAAAGTGACGATTTTGCAAAAGTATTCTCCATGAAAGGGAAGCAGTAATTCTGTTATCTCGGAACAAATAGGATCCTAATATTCTTGCTAAGATTTAAGGAAAAAGGCGCATCTATTATTTGGGAACCATTCCACACTATCCCCTTTTTTAGATAATTCTGTTTAGATAATAAATAGCAATTTAGGTGGAGATAATTTTAATTTAGTTTTCACTTCCGTGTCATAAACCATCACTTAAGAAACTCTCTTCCTGAAGGACTTACCAGCTCATGCTCCGTTAGCTTGTGTCTGTCATTAGTTCATGTTCACCTGCTTGGGGACGGGTCCACACAGCAAGTTGGGCCTATCTCATCAATTATCAGTCAAAGCAATGGTACACAGGCCACTCCACGAAATCCATTTTAGATAAAGGTTCAGTTGAGACTCAAAACAGACAACTTCACCCTGTGTCAAGTAGACAGATAGAGGTAACTAGACAGTCACCCAAATGGCTAGAATGAAGGTTCAACAGTTCAAAACTTGGAAAAACAAGAAATACTTCCAATTTCAATTCAGAGCACATGTACTGAGCATCTCTCAAACACCTGCAACTATAACTTCAGGTGACTTTGAAACTGTGCTTTCTGTAGGCACCACACTCACATGTATATAACCACAAACAGACCCATGCATATACACCTAATAAAAGAGTAAAATATATCTTTAAAATAAAAATATATTCTGGATAAATTATAAATATATACATAATAATTCTGGAAAACTGAGACTCTTGAGGATAAGCAAAATATGACCATAAGAGGGGATATTATTAGGTCTTTGATTTTACTTATTATTTACAAAGGAGCGTAGGGTGGTCATACTCTGAGTAGGTATTTTAATTACGGCCTATAAAAAAATAGCCTGGCATTCTTTAACATCATGGTTTATTGTTCTAATTATCCACCACTGTCAGTAGGTTGAAAAATAAGCTTAAGTATCCTATACAATTATTTTCTTGTATTAATATGTTAGTGATAAATTCTATCAAATTTTCTTGTTTCAAAATACCTATGCTGCATCCATTGTTCTACAACAATAAGCCTCCTGACTTTAAAACTCTGGGTTGTTTTTTGTCACGATCCAATTTAAAGACTTAATTTCTAGCATTATCTTTTACTTTCATTTGTGTTGAAAATGGCTGTGAATAAGCATGCCTTCCTTTGTGAATGTAAACTATTGTTATTTTTCTTGTTCTTATATAAAAGTTTCTAATAATGTTATTTTAACACTAAGTATTTTAAGGACATAAGAATGGATAAATTTTTGCCAATCAATCAAAAAGCTTCTCTTTTGACTTCCTTGAAATAGTTTATGCACCTTCTCTAAAATCATCATTTTTTATAATTTTATATTTTCTTTACGTAATCAAGAATTGCCTTTTTAACTTGTATCATTGAAAGATATATATTGTCTTTTCAGGCAAGGTTTCTCTGGAACTAGTTGTGTAGACAAGGCTGATCTTGAACTTATAACTCACAGAGATCTGTTTACCTCTGCCTTCAAATGCTGAGTGCTGGGATTAAAGGCATGCACCACCACTGCCATGCTCAAAAGATGTTTTTAAGGATACTCTTTTTTTGTCTTATGGTAAGGGCTAATTTACCTTAATTAATTTTATTTTTCTCCTCTTCTTTTCCCTGTCCCTGTAATAACAAGTTCATAGGTTTCACTTCTTGGTTTTATTGTTAATTAGTTAGCTTGTTTTTATTGAGAGTCTGGTGCTGTAAAGGACAGATATGTATGTCCTTGTGTTTACCTACACGAGTGTGGCTGAAGTCTTCCCTTGTGTTCTTCTTGAGCACAGGTTGTCAACGTTCTTATTGCTGTGACCCTTTAATACTGTTCTTCAGGTGTTGATGACCACCAACCATAAAATCATTTTCATTGCAACTTTATAACTGTACTTTTTCTACTGTTATGAATCGTAATGTAAATATCTGTGGTTTCTAATAGTTTTGGGGGACCCTTTTGAATGGGTTGTTCAGTCCCCAAAAATGTTACACCCCATAGCTTGAGAACTGGTGTTCCAGAGCTATTTCACCTTAGTTCTTGAAAGTCAAAATGGGATAAAATAATGACTCATCTATTTCCTCTTGGAAATTACCATTGAATGTTTGAGTCAGTCTGTGTAATATTACATAGTTCTGTCATCCAAACCCTATATTATGTCTCTGTGGGGTCTCCCAAAGAAGGGTTGAGCAACTTTGCCTTCCTCCCCCGGATTCTTAAAAGTTGTAAGAAAATAAGTTTCTTTTATTTAAATTTTTAACCTTTTTTTTTTCCAGATATACTGGACAATCAAAAGAAAAATTTCTCTAAAATTCTCAACATAATTCAGGTTGCACTTTAACTTCTCTTATGTGTTTGAGAGTTAACTTACTTGTCTAGTAGATGTTTACACAAGATGACTGAAAAATATGTTAAGTAACTATTGACAAAACATATAATGATGCCAGTATTTTCTCTATTGCAGTATTTTTAATATTAGTTCATTGGAATTTTAGAAACTGGTTCCTCTAAGACAAACATGTAGATGCCTTCTTGAACTTACATGTTATCTTTTGCAGTGTATACATTCAACAGGAAGTTTCTCAAAATAGACATAACTCTATGGCTTTTCACATTTTTTCTGCTGCTATTTCAACATCAACATGATCGATTCTCTTCTAAGTAGTTAATCTTCTGAATAGGTCATTTTAGCCATTATCAAATGAAGAGACCGTCAGAAATGATGATGAACACAATGCTGGCACCAGAGAGCCTAAGAAAGGCACCTAGAAACCATTTAATTTCTTCATACAGTACCTGGAATGGTAAACAAATAGTTTTGCATAGGTTACAAATTAATAAACCCTTTTTTACATTTAAAAATTAGTTTATTTCTGAATCTTCATCAGAACATCAGAGAAAGATCTTGTTTTTAGCAGATGGTGAGTAATACAGAGGCACACATTGGTCAAACTTAACACAAGAAGACTGTGGGATGCTCAGTATTGAATGGTTCATATATGTCACACCTCTAGCTCCAACGCTAAGGAATTTTAAAGGAAGAGGAGATGAAATGGTAAGAGTGATAAGTACTATGTTTCTATTTGGAAACATTTGTTATGTGGGAAATGACAGATCCCCTACATACATGAATTTACATCCTCTGTGACTCTGCATATGACCTGCACAAGCTCATGTTTGCCCGTTCCAGAACGGACAGGGGAGGGTCTCACGAAGTCTCATATATAAATAAGAAGATCCTAGTCATTGGTGACGGCTAAGGGAGAGTGGAGCTTTCTATGTGGATGCAGTCCTAGAAAGACATACCATAATGTATTGGATGATCCTGCAAAAATCACATACAGTCACAAATGTACAAGAAAGAAAAACTGGGTGAAGAGAGGAAGTAAAGTCTCAGTCATCAAGGAACAGGGTGTGGTTTCTCAAACATATTATATGCATGCAAGACATTCTTAAATAAAATCCTCAAGGGAAACCAAGGGACTATCTGCAAAACAACATTATCCAGCAAATATTGAAAGGTGTGTTTTAGCAAATATTTTGATATATACTTCTTGGTTCTATTTTGTCTTATTACTGAAAACCATAACGTTCAGAATATAAAACTATTGAATTTCATGGATTTGCAATTTGAAAAATTAAGTCACTATCATGCCTAAATATGTGATTTAATTTTCACATTGGAGCAAGTGAATCACACACAAAAAATAGAAGTATGCATTATATAAATGCATGTTAAAAATAAAAATTTTCAATAGTTACTCTTTTCAGCTTAGAAATAAATGGGATGCATGTAAGCTTCTTTTCTTTACTTAGTGAGTACCATATAAATATTGACTTCGTGTTCAGTCCAAGGTACTTGTTACTATCCTCTGCTAAAAGTGAATATTTCCATAATTTTCACCATCTTTATTCAACTTAGTTTAATAACCATTCATGTTCAGTAGAATCCTTTAAAATACTCAGAAGAAAATTAAAGAAAATGAAAAGTAATAGAATTTGAATTTACTCATTAATAAGCCAATTTGTTAATAGAGTCTAATGATAAAGAAATGCATTTTATCCCCAATATAGCTATCCCTGAACAACATACATCACTACAATATATTCTATACTTATTATAAGTTGCAAAATGCCTTGTAGTTTTATTTCAAATATGAAAAATAAGCAATTCAAAGAATTATGATTTTGGGATAATAGAGGGAATGATAAAAAAGTTCTGTTTAAAAGCTAAGCATCCATCTTTGTATATGGAATCTTCAAAAGCAATAGATGTGTATTTTATTTCACAGATAATCTTAATAAGTTTGGGTCATATAAAAATAAGCCTAGAGCTGATATTATCTTTGCATTATAGTAAGAGAGGCAAAGAAGTAACCTAAAAATTGCAAGTGGTTGGTACAGTCCCTTTGTGCATCAGGGTAGAAAAGGAACTTTTAGAAATGTGTTTATGAACTACTGACTTTAATTTGCTGCATGATTCAGCTGTGCAGCCTGCCTATTCTGATCCTCCACCTCACCTCTTTCCCCAGTCTCTGCACACTTTCTGTGTAGCTGGGAATCATAAAAAAAATGTTCTGTGAGTAGAAGGCCTGGGTAGGGCAAGGTAATTGGAGGAAGTTGTTTACTTGGATGACTAAAACATGCATTATAAGACCACTGGAGGATACACACCTTGAGTTTATGCAGGGTAATGTAAATTGAGAGACACTTTCACCAAGACATAAATGTGCTTTCATCACTCCAGAAATCATTAAGAGACTTGGACAAGCATTACACTCCACAAAAGTCATTAAATGTGGAAGTAAAAGTTAATCATATATATCCTGAGAATGAATGGTTTAATTTCAGTGACCGAATCCTTTTCCACAGGATGTGATGATGCTTCTTTGTGTGTGTGTGTGTGTGTGTGTCCATGTGAGTGTGTGTATGTGTACTCTTTATACTTCATACAGGAAAGAATGAGTATGCCACCTTCAGGAACAGTGGAAAAACTGTATAAAATAAAGTCCCTATATGTTGAGATAATCAATCACTGTGAACTGTGGGAAAATGTGTATTCATATTGACCTCTGAACAAGAAACAAAATAGAATACTTGAATCACTTTGGGGACGGAAGGAATGTGAAGCTAAGGAGGCAGGAAGGGATGTCATACCGATCCCTATTTTGACAATAGTAGTTTAATCATAAACTATTAATAAAATTTCTAACAAAATAATGCTTGAATTCATATTACAATTGTGAGGTAACCCACACATTCAGCATTCTTTTAAACTGTAAATTTCAAGAAAAATTATAAGTATTTCTCCTGAACCTCTTGATTGCACAGAAAGAATTGTGTCTATAAAAATTATTTCACCGAGAAAAATGTCATAAGTCTAGTATTGCATTGAATGGTTGCAAAGAATATTTTGCCAGATAACAGAAATTATTTGAAGAGGGGTACTGTCTACTTGCAGGAAATCATAGATCTAGAATATTTATCTTTTTGGAAAATGTAAATGTAAAGTAAAATGAATATATATATATAGTTAAATTTATATATATATCTACATCCATATGTAAACTTTTAACTTGGGCCAATTCCTGCTGAAAGCTTTGAATAAATCATTTCCTTTGATATTCTCAGCAAATCCATGAGAATGATCTTAATATTCTCATTCAGGTTCCTAAGTTGGCAGCTTAAAATTGACTTTGATCCTAGGTATGCTTATTTCAAAACTCTGTACATTAAACCAGTCTGTGTACCTGCTTTCTCATTATCAGGATAGGAAATGTGGCTTATAATTTGGCACAAAATTACTGATATTTGTCAGGCTGGAAAAAGTTGATGATATTGAATGCTTTCATCCATTTTCTTTATCAATAATTAAAAATTTTAAATATGCTAAATTACCTACCATCTGATACTTAGATTCTGTATTTGAATCAATTTTTAATAATATATTTTTAGCTTGTTCTAAGAATTTTTATTCTGTACACTTTGTGTTAAATCTCAGTAAGCCCATTAAATTTCAGAATCACAGCATGTTGTCCTTGGTACATAGTTTTGAGAAAGGAGGATATACAGAAACACAGTGTTATGATTCCCTTTGCCTACTTTACCAATAAACACTTATAAACAAGAGAATTTTTTCTTTAAATGGTTTTTGGAGAACTAAGTACACGATGACAAGAAGTTAATAAAAGTTTTTTTTTCTGACATGGGGAAAATGTTATAATTATAGAAAGATAAAATATTTTTAAAATAATTATTTATAAAGACAATTTGCCTATACTTGTCAGTGATGAAATAATCTTGAGGCTACACTTTATGAGACTATGAGAACCTTTCAGTTGTAGAACTAAATAGGATCATTCCATATAAACTTAGGTAATTTAGCCAAGAAAAATTGGATGAATCATTATTAAATATGAGATTAGACACATATATACCTCATTTATCTTATTATTTTATAAATGGATATACTGTGCTCTGTTCAAATTTAGTCACTGGCTCCTTCTCATCCAACTCCTCCCATTATCTCCTTTCCATTTTCTATCCCAACTTCATGTACTTTATACAAATATGTTAGCAATTATAATCTGAACAAAGGTAATGTTACCTCAAAATAGACACTTACAGCTAATGTAAGTGAATCTTAGAAATTTTCTGAACACTGAATTGTTTATCCCAATTTCCATCTTACATAGAAAGTATCAAATGATAATCATCAACAGAAGACTCTTTGGGAATCTTTATGAAGACCTAGGTTTTTGCACCAAGTAATCAGTAATTACTTCTTTATTAATTAGTACAATGTCCAAGACTTGTTAGAGAAGATCTAAGTATAGTATCATTCATTCTCTTTCACTTTAATGTTTAACAATTTCTGTTGTGTTCTGGAGTTGAAGATCAAAAGAAGTTTTAGGATCTTCATAAAGTCAGAGGATTGATCACTAAGATTTATATACAGTGTTAGACTAATGACAAACATTGTTCAGTTCTACTAAGGAATGTTCACCAACACATTTTAAGGCACTGTTCTTATCATTAAATGGATTTTTGATGACAAGCTAATATTTCAATGTAAGATTTTACAAAACTAAATTTAAACAAAATAATTAAAATAAGTAACTTAAATGAATGAAAGAATTTATAGTTACAACTATTCAGTTATTATTTATTATACACGATTGTTAAAAATACCTTTTCCTTGCAAAGTTGTTTGATTTATTTACTCTCCTTAGATAGTGTAGGAAGAGGGGGCCACTTGTTAGTTCCTGGCTGCTCAGCCCCGAAATAATCACATAGAAACTATATTACTTAAAACACTACTTGGCTCATTAGCTCTAACTTCTTATTGGCTAACTCTTACATCTTAATTTAACCCATTTCTATTAATGTGTGTGTCTCTGACTCCGGCAGCAGCTTCATTGCTTCTCCCACTCTGCCCTTCTTTCTCCCAGCATTGCATTCAGCTTTTGCTGACTACCTAAGTTCTGCTTTGCTATTGGTCCAAAGCATTTTCCTTACTCATTAATGGTAATCACAGCATACAGAGGAGACTCTCACATCAAGATCGTATGTTGGACTCAAGTATCTAATTATTTTAAATTGAAGATTATTTTAATTTTTTTTTTCTGGGCACTTTTAAATAACATTTTATTTACCTTATTTTTCTAAATAGCTTTAGATTTCTCATTCAACACATGAATCAAAACAAAGTGCTTCAACTATTAAGTAGAACATAGACATACCTAAAAATAAGAAAAACTTAATGAATCTGTGTGATAGTGAAGTACAGCACCTTTGCTCTTCAGTATCACTCCAGTTTTAGAATAAATGTCGCTAAATGAAACCCTAATTATATTTTTAACTAAATATGTCTATGAAAATTTCTGAGTTTCTAATTTTAGTGTTTCTAATTTTATATTTGTTATCTTTATTTTAATATAAATAAATTAATAATCAATACAATAATAGCTAAAGGAGAGTCTCCTATCATATAAAATTTGTATAATTTTTGTCTGTTAAAATATAGTAACATTGTAAAATGAAAACAACATAATAACAAACAAAACATGTACTCTTGATATATGAATATTTAGGATACCAAATTTAAATATTTTCTTCAATCAACAGAGCTTAAACAAGCCATAGTTATTTTTAAAGCATAAGGAATAATGCTATGAGAATAATGATTTTAAATCTCTTAGGGAAAATAAGCTCAGTGTGAAAAATGTCCAATCCATCAGTATGATGTTCTCTTTCTTGAATAAAAAGAACATATCCACCTATAGTTGTTTTAGGCTCTTGTTGTAATATAGGAAAAAGTACCTGCTGTAGTCACATGAGTTTACCTCCACGAATACTAGGTATTTCCAAGCAACATAGGTTGGAATGATATGGACTCAGCTTCTTCAGTACTGACCGTACTTGAAGCAACATGCATTTTCTTTTTTTATTATTAGCTTTTTTATTATTATTATTAAAAATTTCTACCTCCTGCCCCCTCCCAATTCCCTCTCCCTCCCCCTCCCCCTCCATTTCCAGTCCAAAGAGCAATCAGGGTTCTCTGCCCTGTGGGAAGACCAAGGTTTTCCCCCCTCCATCGAGGTCTAGGAAGGTGAGCATCCAAACAGACTAGGCTCCC
>LOEQ01015426.1:0-25816 GCA_001685075.1 Bramus lutescens
ATAGTATCCAGCAGACTTTTCCATGAAGCAGGAAATTTGAAGATCTGTTCTGCCTTATAATGGTGTGAAGCAGGAACCCTGAAGGACCATCCATCTTTTAAAAAGTTCAGTAGTCACTTCTCTGTGGGTCCTGCACGTCCAGTTCATACAGCATACCATCAAGCAGTCCAGGCAAGAGCAGTTTCTTGCTCAAATGGCTAGCCTTGTCACATAGAAGGCAAACTCCAAAACAGGTTTCTTTAATGCCCATCAACCTCTCTGAAGTAATTGGTGCTGTCAGAAGCAGACATGTCTCATTGTCAAGAAAAGTCTGAATTCTTACAAAATTTTAAATGCCATATTCTGTAGGTCTTTGAAGTGTTGAAGATTATCTAACTGAAATATATCTCTGTATAAACTAATATGACTACAAGTTTGACTATTATAAGTGACTATTAATCTGTAATTTTAAGTATATATATATTATATTTTTAAAGAGCTGTATAAACATAATACCTTAAACAAGAGCAGAAATATATATGGTGTAGGAGGTCCTTCTATCTATGTGTTGCTTTCATTGGTTGAATAAAGACACTGCCTTGGCCTTTTAATAAAGCAGCGCTTAGGTAGGCAGAGTAGACATAATTGAATGCTGGGAAGAAGGGGCCAGGTCAGACATGCTGAATCTTTCCCAGTAAGCCACAACCTCGTGGTGTTATACAGATTATTAGAAATGGGTTAAATCAAGATGTGAGAGTTAGCCAATAAGAGACTAGACATAATAGGCCAGGCAGTGATTTAATTAATACAATTTCTGTGTGATTATTTCGGGTGTAAGCTAGCCAAGTGGAACAGAACAAGGGTCCCGCTCCTTTCAACAGACAAGCAGCCCGCTCCTCCTCCTCCTGTTACATATATATATATGTATATATACATATATATAAACAAAATCAGCCTTAAATTTGTATCAATAGACCAAGATCCATACAAATGCAAGGTATTCATCTCTATATCATATCCCCCTTATTTCATTTTTAGAAATTGATCTTTAATCATTTATAACCAACCCCTTAAAATGAAAATAAACATTTATAAACAATTGTTTTGGGATTTGAGTGCTGTTTCCTCAAACTGCTTCTTGCTGTTTGTTAGGCAGAGAATTTTGGGGGGTTACTGAGACCTATCTGGGGGTCTTGTTCCAGCAAACCAAATTAGTCTGGAAGGAATTCATAGGTTCTTCTGGGGAAACTAAAACAGAACCTCTTTCCAAAGGAACATATCCCTAGGCCCAAATTTTGAAGTCAAGATACCTTTATGTTGGTTTAACTTAGCAGCCCCCAGAATCAAATGTCTCTCTGTAGTCAAAAAATTCAAAGAAAACACAATAATATACCTAATCCAGACTCTTTGTGTATATTCCATCTTTACATGGCTTTTTAAAAATTAATTTTACTCCTTTAATCTATGTCTGTCTGTACTTTTATATTACTTTTATTGTCTCTTTAAAGACTTTGTTTCATTTTTAACTATTTACTTCTTTTTATAACTGTCTATACTTTTTTCTCTCTCTTCCAAGCCTACTTAAGATTTTAAACACACTGTGTCTCATTTAGCAGTCTTTTATATCTGAATCTGTCCTATTGTATATCTGTAATCATTTTCTGACAAGGAGTGCTTTTCTTAATGCTAAGTGGGCATGGCTAGGATCAACTCTGCGGGCCTGCATGTTTGCTCCATCCAATCCAGAATGGCAGAGGTAAGTTCACCACCTCTGCAAGCCATGCTCACCAACCCAGCTCCAGGGACATAGTGGGCCTATGTTGTCATTAATCAATCTATAGCACTCTGCTCAGAAACCCCTTTTAAGTACAGGATCTCCCAAAAGAGCCAGAGTTTGTGCTTCCAGAACAAACCAGGAATTCGACTCTTAAAGGAGCCCCATAGTTTTTGCTGCTAATGCTGAGTCAGAAAGCCTTCTCTTAAAAGGAGCTGTGAACTCATATGGATTATATTATAGTCATGGGAATATATACACGTCTATTTGTGGCTCCATTTTTTTGTGTGTGGGGGAAGAGGACTCTTCCCTCATTCTGTAAAGTGGGAAAAATGACATTAAAAGATAAAACTAAAACCTTTATCTTGAATTTTACACAACTGCTTGGACAAGGGAGCTACTTAAGACTTGTGTATACATTAGAGTACTCTTCTCAAGTTCTTCCACCGTGAACCAACCCTTGGAGTACCCGGTGGTTTTTTCTAACCAAATTTGCATTAATCCTTATTGAGATAGGATGGTTTTCTTTCCTCTAATGGAGTCATTCTTCAGATATTAAAGTTAAACCATCCCTCCCTCACCTTCAGCCTTCAGTGAATGTGCTTCTAGTTGTCAGGAATGTTGAAAAATTAACTCTCTGACTTTTAAATGTGATACTAGTCTACAGAGTGAGTTCTAGGACTGGCTCCATAGCTACTGAGAAATCCTGTTTCAGAAAACAAACAAACAACAAACAAGAGAGAGATCATCTTACAGTTACAAGAAGCACAGCTCTTAAGGAGGACAGGAGTCTGGATCCAGCACCTATATCAAGTGGTCACAGTTGCTGGCAACTCCAGTTCCAGGGATTCCAGAATCCTCTTCTGGCCTCTTCAGGTACCAGGGACACAAATGGTGTACATGCATACTTGTGAGCAACCACTCAACACAGATAAATACAAACCTTGGCTGGTCAGTGATGGAGCACATCTTTAATCCCAAGATTTGGGAGGCAGAAGCAGGTGGGTCTCTGAGTTCAAGGCCAGTCTGGTCTACAGAGCAAGCTCCAGGACTGCCAAGGCTACACAGAGATACCTTGTGAAAAGTTTCAGGATGCAGAATAATTGCTCTTATAGTCAGCACCATGGGTGTAAAGTTAAACTACTACTTTTTTTGTAAAACAAAACTATAAAAATTTATTTATTATGTATACAGTGTTCTGTCTGCATATATGCCTGCAGGCCAGAAGAGGGCACCAGATCTCATTACAGATGGTTGTGAGCCACCATGTCGCTGTCAGGAACTGAACTCAGGACTTCTGGAAGAGCAAACAGCGCTCTTAACCACTGAGCCATCTCTGCATCCCCCAAATTAAAGTTTTTAAAGCTACTAACTACTTTTAATCTACTTCTTGGAAGTGGTTATGAAGAGAACATCTTCTAGGCCCATCGAGGCTTTTGCTAGGCTTGTCATACTGGCAATGAGTAAGCCCCATGGCTGGGCCTCGTGGCAGACCTGTAACACCAGCCACAAGGACTGAGGCAGGAATCAAAGTTCAGTGCCAGCCTGGGCAATTGAGATCCCACTCATTCTGGTATTCTATGGAACATAGCTTCATTCATTCAAAGACATTCTTTAAATAGAACCCAAACAGTGTCCCTGAATTCTCAGTGACTGTCAGATCTCTTGAACTGTGAAAGGGCTAGTCTAAACTATTCCTATATCTTAACTAGAGTTGGGGACCACAATTATTTTGTCACTGAAAAATAAATTACAAAGAAATAGCTCAGGTTCGTAATCTTCTATCCATGGTATTGCAATTTATTTAACTTCTGCCTGGCGCACAAACCTGGGGAAGGGAGATCAGTGCTGAGAGGAGGGGACATGTGCTTGCTTTTCTCCCAAGAAAGCCTTTTGTTGATCAACAGTTGTCACCCTCCTAGGAGCCCTGCCCTGCACCTCCACTACATTAGTATATCAATCTCTGTTTCTGACTCTGAGGAAGGGTCAGGCCAGACAGAGGGAACACCAGGCCCCAGCCAAACCTCCTCTGTCCAGTTTACCACGTCAATCTCATCATCTTCAGAACTGCCAAGACATGGGTCCTGCAGTTCTGGGTTAGCAGACACTTCCCTGACTGTGCAAGATACAATACCTCATCCATGCCTAGGGACACTTCTAGCCCTGTCTCTGCCCAGTTTGAGCATGGAAGTGAGAGATCCCTGTAAGACCTTTGGGAAGAGTCAGGGGAGTCAAGGTGGAGGCGTTTTTCTTCCTGACCATCTAGTGAGTGGGAGTTGGTAATTTCAAGGTCTGGAGTCCAAGAGCTTCTCAGGGAAAGTACCTCTCTGTTCAACTCAGAGGGCATGACAAGGGGGCTAAGGGGCTCAGTTGATTCTGTGTTCTCAGAGGGCATGGCAAGGGGGCTAAGGGGCTCAGCTGGCTCTTTGTTCTCCCCAACCAGTTCCTTTTTCAATCCTGTGAAGTCTCTGGGCCAGAATTCCATATCTGGCAAACACCATTTTTCCCCTTCAATCCAATTCTTTCCTGTTTCTGACAGGTGATAACTTGGGGTTCTGCAGCCTTCAGCCCCAAGACTCTCCAAAGATCCTACTGGTGGTTCAACATCTGAGCCACATAGCATGAAGTCCAAAATCTCTTCCAGCTCACTGACGGCCACAGCGCTTGTGATCCGATACTGCTCAGCTTCACAGGGCTGGCCTAGCAGGGCTGTGTCAAACGTGTAGGGCTCGCTGCAGTCAATGTTCAACACAGGTTCCTTCCCTATCAGCATTGGACTGGACCCAAACTCTGACTTCACCACAGGACAGTCTGGGGAGTGGCTAGCAGAGAGCAAAATGTCCTGTAGTCTCAGGATCTCTGGGGAGTCCTGACACAGCTGTGATCTAGCAGGTATTTCCTGCATATTGACTGAGGCCAGCAGAGTTCCTGAAGGTTCTTCTACATCTGAGGGTTCTGGGACCTGGGGGCTGTCTCGGGTGTTTCTGAGGGGAGGCTCCTGCACCACCTCCCAAGTACCATTGACAATCTTCCTAAGTTTTACTCTCCCAACCTGCCCCTTCTCTACAGAGCTGGAGGTGAGGGCTCTGATTTCGGGGCTCTGCTTCCTAACATCTGATGGGTCTGGAGTGCTCTGTAGAGGACTGACGTCCCCTGGCTTCTGCTTGTTCACAGCCTGTGCTGCTCTGCTTACATTTCTCTGCCTCCAAAGACGCTGGCCAGGAGCTGTGGGCACTGAACTGGGACCGCTTAAAAGACCAGAAGGCCTAGATGTATAGACGTGGGCGACTTTGAGCGACTCAGCCTCATCTTTTGGGGCAACAGTGGCTCATTTACAGAAGGGTACAAGGCAGGATGGCAATGTGAACTCTTGTTCTCCTTAGGCCCTTCTCTCTGGCTTGATGGAGATGAGCTTCTTTCTTGAGCCAAGCAAACCCTGGCTTTCTTCTTGAGTAGAAGGGTCTCTGGCAAGCTGTCCACTGTTGTTAAGCTGCTCTTTTTCTTCTTCCCCTGAGGACTTCAAACTCACTGCTCCAAGAGGACCAGGAGTCTGGGGGGCAGGCAGTGGAGCTCGAGGGCAGTGGCTGGGTGCGACCACTCTGGCAGAGATTGATGCAGCACTGGGTGGATGTAAGCACTCTCTGTTAAGTCTTCGGCCCTGGGGAGCCTTCACTAACTTCCCACCCTCCAACTGAAGGGTTTCCAGCTCGTAGACTCAGAGCTGACGGGCAGCAGAAAGCACATCCTGGGCTTCTTCCTGAGATACTTCCATCTCTGAAGTATACAGGAAATCCACCAGCTTCTTAAGTGTCATGATCTTTAGGCCTCCCAGTTCCAGCACCACCTTTGGACCCTGAACTGGCCTTTCTCACTCCAAAGGTTCTGTGAAGAAGGGACTACAGGCAGACAGGATGCAGCAGTGGGCTAGGACAGCCTCACCCTCTGCCTGCAGAAGGGCATCACAAAATACACCGCTCTGCTGCTGGTGCAGAAAAGCTACCCGGAGGAACCAGGGATTCCTGGAAAGGATTTTGGAACTGGCAGGAGAGCACATGTTTTACTTGGTAAATAAATCTTCTAAGTTTTCACGGCTCAGATTCTGCACGGCTGTGTGTTCTTTTTCCGGTATGATTATAGAGTTTTCTCTCAGGTAGCACTGAAGAGTCCAAATAGTTCACATCAAAACTGGAATCGTTCTGCAGTAAATTCTGTCCTGTTGTCCTGTGTTTTCTCTGGTCCAGTTGTTTTGCTTCCTCCCAATGTCCAGTCTCTAGCTGGGGGTGGCACAAAGCAGCACAGGTGGGCTCACCGTCTCAGCAATGGCACTCGCAACCCCGAAACCAGGCAGCAAGGGTTAGGCAGAGGCAATGGCGTCACAGAAGGCCCTCTAAGCTACTACTTCTAAAAATTAGTATATTTTCCTGAAGACATCTCTTTTTGTTTCACCTGTTGGGTATTTCCTACCTCAAGTCATTTTGGCCATTGTGTGCCCTTTCTCAAGAGTATTCCTACGCTTGATTGGGAATTACTATGATTCTTTGTATTTAAACGCACTCTGCCAGGCCATGGATGAATGCTTTGCACATAGTAAATTTTCAATAAGTAAGGAATGAGGAATATACATCTGTGATAGTAATGGATGTTTGATTACAAAAGAAAATTTAGAGAAATTCTTTCACATTGTTGGCTGAAACCAGAACTGATAACTATTAAAACAATTGTCTCAACATAAAGTATCTTATTTGAGGATACATTAAAGGACCTGAAGTTTACAAAAAGAAATGTCATCAAAGCAGATGTCTGTGACATCAGAGGAGAACGAAAAGATGCGTGGCATATTTTACAGACTAACATACACCAGTGTGTTTGATTCCGCAGATAANGTTGGCTGAAACCAGAACTGATAACTATTAAAACAATTGTCTCAACATAAAGTATCTTATTTGAGGATACATTAAAGGACCTGAAGTTTACAAAAAGAAATGTCATCAAAGCAGATGTCTGTGACATCAGAGGAGAACGAAAAGATGCGTGGCATATTTTACAGACTAACATACACCAGTGTGTTTGATTCCGCAGATAAGTCTGTTCGGACATATTTTAAAGTTTTGTTTGCATGGAGGATTGACTCTGGTTAAGAGCACTGGCTGCTCACAGAGAACCTGGGTTCAATTCCCAGTACACACATGGCCGCTCACAATTCTGTAACTCCGGTTCCAGAAGGGGGGTCTGACACCTTCACACCAACACATATAAAATGAAGTTAAATTATTTTGAAAGATTTGTAACTGACTGATGTGGAAGCAAGTGTCTAGACTATTGAAATCTTAGGTTTTCATATACTCTGTATTGCAGGAGAATGTTTTTTATTTCTCCAGGCTTATGTAACTAGTGAACAAAACGTCTGTTTCCACTTTCCTTTTGAGATGTGCTGGCCAGGTATTTTTGTGAAGATTTAATCAAAACATAGCTTCAGTTCATGCAATCTTGTTTCATCTGTAGTACAGAATTGCTGAATGTACAGATTTACTACAAAACTTGATTTTTGCCCATGCTTCACCTGCATTTTGGGGGTGTATGTGGGGCAATATTTTTTTAGATAAAATAATAATGCAGGCTGGCTTTAAACTGCTTTAGAGCTGAGGGTATCTTTGAGCTGGTCTTCCTGTTTCCACCGCTGCGGTGCTGGAATAATGGGCAGGCACCAGCTTCACCTATATTTGAAGAATTACTGAGTATACAGGCTCCTCTGTAATGCAGTGTTTCTGTAGAGAATTAAAGCTGTGCTGTACATATCTTTATCCATATGCCCTTAGCCCAAGGAAGAAAGTGGAACACAGAGGAGGGACCATAAGGGTCTCAGTCTTAACNAATTACTGAGTATACAGGCTCCTCTGTAATGCAGTGTTTCTGTAGAGAATTAAAGCTGTGCTGTACATATCTTTATCCATATGCCCTTAGCCCAAGGAAGAAAGTGGAACACAGAGGAGGGACCATAAGGGTCTCAGTCTTAACAACCATTTGAGCTCTAGGTAAGGAGCAAATGAAAACCCCGAAGACCAGTGGTGGAAACAAAATAGTTCAGGGCTTGGGAGTGTCCTGGACAGCCAAGTTGTAAGCATGGAATTTTACAAGGGTAACATGATTACGATGTGTCATGGAAAGAGGTCATCAATGACTACTGACTTGCTTAAGGTGGTGCTTTTAAATTTATGAGTCAATTGACACCCTGATTTTGTCAGCTTTAAAAATGTCCAGTTTTAACTGATGCTCATTAGCAAATGTCCTATTTACCTATTTAATCTGAATAGATTTTCCTAATTTGGCAGAGGAAAATTGGGTTTGTAGTCCAAACAGCTGCTTTAAAGAAGCCAGTTTCAACAGTTAAGATAGAATGGAGGAATCTTTCCAAGGCCATAGAAATGTGATATATGTTTTTAAAAAAAGAAAAAGTTCCAACATTTCTGTTTAGAAAGTATAAATGGGAGACTTACGGCAATTTAGAGAAACTGATTTGATTTCTGAAATTTGAAACAGGTCCACTGTGTCTTCTGAGAAGGGTAGCTTGTTATAGAAGGATAACCATGACACTGCCTAGGGACTCAGGGTCCCACTCATTGCTGCTGCCTTGGGTTTCCAAGTCCTCCCAAAGAGCTAAGTAAATCTTAGTTATTTGTTAGGACAGCTTGCTAGAACATGAGTAGTGATTACTAGTCTATTCCTAGCCTTTTNGGCAATTTAGAGAAACTGATTTGATTTCTGAAATTTGAAACAGGTCCACTGTGTCTTCTGAGAAGGGTAGCTTGTTATAGAAGGATAACCATGACACTGCCTAGGGACTCAGGGTCCCACTCATTGCTGCTGCCTTGGGTTTCCAAGTCCTCCCAAAGAGCTAAGTAAATCTTAGTTATTTGTTAGGACAGCTTGCTAGAACATGAGTAGTGATTACTAGTCTATTCCTAGCCTTTTTTTTCCCCAGAAGTCCTTGATGCTGTGTATAAACAAGGTCTACACATCAAGAAGTGAATTTTACTCTTTTCAAAGGAAAAGTCGTCTCTTAATTCTACCCACATACTACATCTGTGTACTTTTTGTCCCTCACAGTTGTGATGTGTGTATTGACTGGACTCAACACCCAGCACCACTATTCCCGTCTTAGCCAAAGGTTTGCTGATTTCTCCCATCATAACCTTGTTTTTTGTTTGTTTTGGTCTTTTGAGACAGGGCTTCACTATATAGCCTTGGCTGGTCTGGCACCCACTCTGTAAACCAGGCTGGCCNCGACTGAACATCCCCCAGCAGAGGGAGCACGGCAGTCGGCCCTCTGCTCTGCCACCCAGCGGGCAGGAGAACCGCAGAAACCCAACTATGCCCTCAGACTTACTCTGGAGGGGCACTCGGCGGCCATATGATCAGTTAAGTTTAGTCCTAACGGAGACTGGCTAGCAAGTTCTGCCGCTGATACGCTAATTATAATTTGGGGGGCATATGATGGGAAATGTGAGAAAACACTCTGTGGTCATAATCTGGAAATATCAGATGTTGCCTGGTCTTCGGATTCTAGCCGTCTCGTTTCTGCCTCAGACGACAAGACTCTAAAATTATGGGATGTGAGATCTGGAAGATGTTTGAGAACACTAAAAGGGCACAGTGATTTCGTCTTCTGTTGTAATTTCAACTCCCCATCCAACCTCATCGTTTCGGGGTCCTTCGATGAGAGTGTGAAAATATGGGAGGTGGAAACAGGAAAGTGCCTCAAGACCTTGTCTGCTCATTCGGATCCCATCTCTGCCGTACATTTTAATTGCAGTGGGTCCTTGATAGTGTCGAGGAGCTACGATGGTCTTTGTAGAATCTGGGATGCTGCCTCAGGCCAGTGTTTAAAAACACTTGCTGATGATGGTAACCCTCCCGTGTCTTTTGTAAAATTTTCTCCAAATGGCAAATATATTCTCACTGCAACTTTGGACAATACTCTTAAACTGTGGGATTACAGCAGAGGTAGATGCCTGAAGACATACACTGGCCATAAGAATGAGAAATACTGCATATTTGCCAGTTTCTCTGTGACTGGTGGAAAGTGGGTTGTGTCTGGCTCCGAGGACAACATGGTTTACATCTGGAACCTTCAGACTAAAGAGATTGCACAGAAGCTACAAGGTCACACAGATGTTGTGATCTCGGCAGCTTGTCACCCTACAGAAAACATCATTGCATCAGCAGCGTTAGAAAACGACAAAACCATCAAAGTGTGGACGAGTGACTTCTGAAGTCGCTGGCAACCAACCGATAAGTGAACTAAGTCAGAAACAATTAAAAGGGTGACGTCTCTGAAGTTTGGCGTGGTTTTGTAGCTCTTGTCGAATTGTCTTTGATGTTATGAGTTTGAGACATTTTAATTTGCGAAATGAGACCAGTGTAAAAGCCAGTCTAGGACCTGCAGCTTCTGATTCTTAATTTTGAGGCCTGTTGTCAATCTCATGTCTTCATCCCTGGACAGCATCTCATTCTTTCCCTTTCAGCAGCTTTCTCAGAGGGGAGGGTATTTGGAGTATTCAGAAGGTTGACAGAATGGGATGGCTNTCTCTGAAGTTTGGCGTGGTTTTGTAGCTCTTGTCGAATTGTCTTTGATGTTATGAGTTTGAGACATTTTAATTTGCGAAATGAGACCAGTGTAAAAGCCAGTCTAGGACCTGCAGCTTCTGATTCTTAATTTTGAGGCCTGTTGTCAATCTCATGTCTTCATCCCTGGACAGCATCTCATTCTTTCCCTTTCAGCAGCTTTCTCAGAGGGGAGGGTATTTGGAGTATTCAGAAGGTTGACAGAATGGGATGGCTAAGGGGAGGAGGACTTACAGTTTCTGTTTGGGAGGCCACTAAGGACGATGGCATGCGTTGAGGGAGAGAACGAGAAGACTGAAGTTCTACATGTCACGTGCATAGTTTTGGTGTCATTCTACATGGTGGGCCATCTTATTGCCACATTAATCTGTCAAGCGGGGAACAGTAAGTCTGGTATGGTTCAGTCTACAAGTCTTACACTTCTGCCTGTGTTGTGTTCAAAGGACAACCCTCAGGATTTAGGCCTCTCTTTAGGCTGTGCACTCCACGTAGCAAACTCAGGCCACCTTTCTCAATGGGGCCTTTTATTCACTGAGCAGGCCCAGAATCTTAAATCGTTTTTAAGAAAGGGTTTTGCTCTGTACCCTGTAGGCCTGGCTGGCTGGTAAACCAGACTGGTCTCAAGCTCAGTGATTCACTTGCCTCTGCCTCCTTAGAACCTTAAAGATTTAACAAAAATCTCCTTAAATATTTTGTTAGATTGTGCCATTTTGTGACTTTTTAGGCAAATTATATGTCAGGTTATGGCCACTCTTTAGCACTGGGCCTCCTAACTCCTGATCAACATCATTCAATTCAGAAATCACCTTATCAATACTATGGTTGCTTGTCTGACCTCAATGGACAGCTGAGGTAGGCTTTCCAACTTTTCATTGCTTATGAAGCTCAGGGTTTACAGTTATCACCTTGCAGTTGTGATGGCTTCATGGGCTATAACAGAAGGAGGCCGCTTGTTCCTCCCAGATGCCTGGCTAGCTTAGCTCTGAGATAACCACATAGAAACTGTATTAAGTCACTGCTTGACCCATTAGCTCTAGCTTCATATTGGCTAACTCTTTCATCTTAATTTAGCCTACCTCCATTAATCTGTGCATCACCACGAGGTCATGGCCTACCATCAAAATTTTTAGCATGTCTATCTCTGGTGACTCCATGGCATCTCCCTGACTCTGCCTTCTTTCTCCCAGCATTCAGTCCAGTCCTCCTGCCTACCTAAGTTCTGCCCTATCAACAGGCCAAGGCAGTTTCTTTAATCATTAATGGTAATCACAGCACACAGAGGGGACTTCCACATCACATGGGCCACATATTTAGTAGACAGGAAGTACTAAGATCAGGCTTTATGTCTTGTCTTTGTAGCCTTGGCTTTTTCTAGAAGACTTGATATTTACTGGACAATGAATGATGCCATAACTTCATTCCTTACTTGCTGTCAATAAACTTTAGTGATAATTCTCCAAACTCTAATATTGACTGTGAAATATTTTGCGGTAGCCCCACATACTAACCAAAAGGCATCTATGCTAATCTCTATACCACCAACACCTCAGACCCATATACTAACTGTTAGGTGTACCCAAAAGATATCTTTTATATCTTTTTGTGCGTCTACAAAAACCCTGAGATTAAGAAATAATACTACAGTACTATCACTGAAAGCAACATGGGCAGAATTTTATCTTCCTGACAAATTCTGAGAAATATATTTCATATATTTCAAATATATTTGAATATGTATCTTAAAATATATTCTCATACATACTTATAGGGGATATGATGGTCAAGATGCTGGTGTATTTGATTACATTGCAAGGTGCAAGATCACTAAGGGGCATATCTGAAATTCTGACCAAAATTAAATTTGGATAGGTGAGATGGCTCAGTGGGTTAAGGTGCTTGCTGCTAAGCCTGATGACCTAAAATGCATCCCTGGGACCTGCATAGAACAGAACACATTACTACAGGTTGTTCTTGGACTTCAAAATTCATTCTTTGGCATGGGTAGGTACATCCCCTGCCCCAAGATAAAATTAATGTGAAAAAACTAAAGAGTTTAAATTAAAACCATAAAGAAATAGTCATGGTATGTTACTGAATAGAGAATTACACACAATAAAAGATGATTTGCATAAATTAGTGGTATATCTTTATCACAAACTTTAAGATAAACTTCTCGTTGCTCTTCAGTGAAAATGGCATTGCTATATGAAGGAAGTTCTATATTAGGATTTACTAGTATTCAAAACATGGGCTTGGAANTGTATTTGATTACATTGCAAGGTGCAAGATCACTAAGGGGCATATCTGAAATTCTGACCAAAATTAAATTTGGATAGGTGAGATGGCTCAGTGGGTTAAGGTGCTTGCTGCTAAGCCTGATGACCTAAAATGCATCCCTGGGACCTGCATAGAACAGAACACATTACTACAGGTTGTTCTTGGACTTCAAAATTCATTCTTTGGCATGGGTAGGTACATCCCCTGCCCCAAGATAAAATTAATGTGAAAAAACTAAAGAGTTTAAATTAAAACCATAAAGAAATAGTCATGGTATGTTACTGAATAGAGAATTACACACAATAAAAGATGATTTGCATAAATTAGTGGTATATCTTTATCACAAACTTTAAGATAAACTTCTCGTTGCTCTTCAGTGAAAATGGCATTGCTATATGAAGGAAGTTCTATATTAGGATTTACTAGTATTCAAAACATGGGCTTGGAAAAGGGTCCCAAATTACTCAAGAAAAATCAATTTTTCCCCCCAGATAGGGTTTCTCTGTGTAACAACAGCCCTGGCTGTCCTGGAACTCACTCTGTAAACCAGGCTGACCTCGAACTCAGAGATCCGCCTGCCTCCACCTTCCGAGTGCTGGGATTAAAGGTATGCGCCACCACCATTAAGAAAAAATCAATTTCCTAAAAATACACAAGAAAACTTGCAAGTGACAAAAATCAAAGCATTTATACCTAAATGAAACAAAAGCAAAAGTACAGTGTACAGACAGCATCAAGAACATTAGATCATGGAGCTATCAGCAACACTCCATTGTAAATGTATTAAGTTCCCAGACAGTGGCACGTGGCACTTTTTCTTTTCTTGTAGACCAGGCTGCCCTTGAACTCAGAGGTCCACCTGCCTCTGCCTCCCAAGTGCTGAGATTAAAGATGTGTGCTGCCACTGCTCAGCTGGCACGTGACACTTTCAAAATCACAAGTATTAACTCTGAGAAGTAGTGCGTTGGGTGGCTGTAAGACGTCATCTGTTAGCACTAGGGAGGCATGTGAGAGTCACTGGAATCTTAAAAAGCAGAAACCACCTGAGTACCAGACACCGTGGTAGCATAAGAAGCCTAATGAAACACATGGGGTATAAGTGCTTACTTCCCAACACTAACAAACGAGAATAGGAATGGCATTTTTGTAAGTACAAAATTTAATTCCCTGGGAGTAGCAAAGGGGCTAGTTGGGAGCCAAGCCATAAATTAGGAGGTGGAAGCTGGCCCCCAGCACCTCCATGAATGATAAACACCTCAAAACTCTTGGACAGACTTTCTCAGGGCATTCTCAAAGACAATACAGTGTGTGGTCCGGCTGCTTTCCAGACTCCCCAAAGGCACCCTGGCGTTTGGAAGGCTGGCTTCCCAACATGTATCTGGGCAGTGTACCCAGCTACTCTTCTTGTCCCTTCAGACATGGTGTAAAGAACAGAGAAAACCCACTCTCTTTGGGCGTCAGAGAATACGTCAACCTTGGTCTGTGAGTAGAAGTTAGGTGGGTACCTGATGCTCCACAGAGTTAATATTAAATCTAAATTTAGTCCCCATTTCTCCACTTTCTCTGAAATGTGGGAGGCAATGTCTTACTTGGATCAAAACAAAAACACAGACAAGTCATTCTTTAAGAAAATGTATTTGTTCCTCTACAGCAGAAGTGGGGAAGTGGAATAAATCTGTGCAAAGCATGTGTTGTATCACATTCTTTCCAGTGCACACTTGTTATTGCAACCTCACTCCCAGGTTTTCCAAATCCAGCACAAATCTTTCTACTCTGTTTTGGCCTTCATAGCTTCCTCCTCTCTCAGACGGGTTTTCTTTTCTAGGTTCAAGCTTGTTAAAGACTCATGTCTTTTCACCGCCTAAAAGGAAAAAAAAAATTGAAGAGACGATGACACCAGGCTGGGGTAGATGTCCTCCCATTGGGCTGAAATCAGCAGGCTGACTTGCAGCACAGGCCAGAAGTGGTCAGCTGCCTGGGTGCTGGGCACAGTAGAGTCCTGTACCTTCTATTCTGACTTGAGTGTCCAACCCATCCGAGGAGAGAAGTGTATGGCTTTACCTTCTCTGCCTTACGCCCTCTCTCTCCAAATCCCATCTCTTTTCCCCCACATCCTTCACTCTGATTTATAATGGGAGCCTTCATTCCATCTCCATCTCCCTGTTTTCAGTTCTCTGTCCCTAACTCGTGAGTGTGCTTTCTGGCACATTTCTTCTAACAAAAACATTTAGCTTTGGGAATCCCAGGCTTTACCAAAATATTACCCATGATGACTTCTGGAATGATCTATCCTCAAATGTCACTTTCCTTGCTTCCCTCAGTTTAAACTGTTAAATTTCTATGAAGCTTATAAAATCAGGCCTGTTTTTATGTCAAGTTTGTGAATCTTGCAGCCACAGAAACTGGGATTTTCTGAGACCCCTGTTATTTCCCATGTGAAGCGTCTGATGGGAGGAGGAAAGGATGGGAAAGGATGTCACTGGTAAGGTCGGAGCATAATGGTCACTAACTCATCTCTCCTAATGATACTTAGCTCTTAAGGTTTTCATTCTAGCACACACCCTTGGAAGGTGCTGGAGGACACCCTAGAGGAATTATTTGCTTCTGGAGATTTTTAACATCAAGTATTTCTCTGAATTCTAGAAATCCACATGTCTATGCACAGGCTTCTGAAGTTTTCAGTCTGAGAATTATGAATGAGAGGTCAAATGGGAAGACAGGAAAAGGGAAGTAGGCCAGGCTCATTTCCAAGAGAACGTCACTCGGGTCAGCACCTTTGCCCCTTTGTGCTCCTGTGAGGACAGACTGAGATGGCCAGGATTTTCATGTGACTGCAAGGCACAGAGAGTCAAGGGTTCATGTCCTCTTCACTCTGGAGTTGCTCAGGATAAGGAGATCAGTTGACAAGCATGTTCGTAGATAAATTGTTTTTCTTTTTTGGTTTTTCGAGATAGAGTTTCTCTGTGTAGCCTGGCTGTCCTGGAACCAGTCTGGCCTCGAACTCAGAGATCCACCTGCCTGTGCCTCCTGAGTGCTGGGATTAAAAGGCACTACTACTGCCTGGCTGAATAATCTTTTTACTCTGTAACAACAGCTAAAGGATATCTCTAAGTGAAAGCTATGACACGGAATTAGACGTGATAGTCAAGGTGTGTTCTTGAATTTGAATGCACACACATATATACACACACTTTAGATCTTACTTATTTTTATTTTATGGGTATAAATATTTGCCTGCAGGTGTGTACATGTAACCACAAGTGTGTCTGGTACATGTGAAGGCCAGAGAGGGTAGCAAATCTCCTGGAACTAGAGTTACAGTTGGTAGTGAGCTGCCATGTGGGTGCTGGGGATTGAACCTGGGTCCTCTGCAGGAGCACCAAATGTTCCTAACCACTGAGCCATCTTCTCAGCCCCAAAAGTAACCATATTTTAATAACAAGGTAGTTTATAATAGGTCATTTGGTAACATGAAAAATCAGATCTAAAGTTTTGTTTTTCTTTTGATTTTTTTTTTAAATCTAAGTTTTTAATCTCTCCACTTACTATGTGAGTTTTGGAAAATGCATGGTGCATGTGTAAGCTTCAGTTTTGTTATAAAGCGTGGTGATAAGAAAGCCTCTCTCTCAGGCTCTCACATCTGACTTTAAACAGGTGCCGAATGCCGGGTGGTGGTGGCGCATTCCTTTAATCCCAGCACTTGGGAGGCAGAAGCAGGCAGATCTCTGTGAGTTCGAGGCCAGCCTGGTCTACAAAAGCTAGTTCCAGGACAGGCACCAAAGCTATAAAGAAACCCTGTCTTGAAATAACAAAAAAGATTATTGTTTTGCCAGGCAATGGTAGAACATAGCCTTTAATCCCAAAACTTGGAAGGCAGAGGTAGGAGGATCTCTGTGAGTTTGAGGCCAGCCTGGTTTACAGAGCTAGTTCCAGGACAGCCAAGACTGATACACATAGAAACCCTGTCTCGAAAAACAGAACAAAACAAACAAACAAAAAATTATTGTTTTACTCTCTCTGTGTGCAGGCACACACGTACTTTGGAGTACATGTGGAAGTGCCAAGACAATCCCTAGGAGTTGATTCTCTCCTGCCACTTGTGGGATGCAGGGATTAAACACATGTCATCAGGCCTGTGCACAAGTGCCTCTGCCTGCTGAGTCCCCTCATCAGCCCACTGCTAAAGCTTCCTAAGCTATGGTTTCCTCATCTCAGGGTAGCATCTACCTAACAAAGCTGTTGTGAGGTACAGATGAGGTCACCACTCCGAAGAGCATGCCATGCAGTAAGCATTCAGTCAGTAAAAGTGGCTTCTTCTTCTTCTTAGACCTTTCCCGTCTCAGACTAAACCGAGGAGACAATGGTGGCTTTCTTCGTCTTTGGGGGAAAGCATGCAGATACAGAGAGGAGCCAGCTCTTACCTTCTTGCCCTCAATAACCATATAGATGCATCCTGCCACTGTCAGGGCAATCATTACATAGCTGACCTTCACCCGGAGCCTGTTCTTTGCAGCATCAAGCATCTCAAACCTAGCAATAGAATGAGCAAACATGATTAACCCTTTTCTTTCTGTACCTGCAGCATCACAACTTAAAAGTATATTTACGTCTGTAAACACAAAGCAGCCAGGACCTAGGGACCTCATAGTACCTCAGGGAGTGGGGGCCAAGTTCACAACCTTTTGTCTTTGGAGACTGGTTCTTTCTTACTTTATAGTCCAGGCTAGCCTGGAACTCATTCTTCTCCTCTCTAAAAGTCCTGCTATGAGCTCAAGTTATAACAAAAACATAGTTCAGAAAAAAAAAAACAACTAACATAGAAGAGTTAATATTCTTTGTGAAATCCAGTTTTCTCCCCCATATTTAAACTTTTTGCACATGGGTGGTTTGCCTGAAAGTATGCCTGTGAACCATGTACATGCAGTGTCTGAGTCAGAGGCCAGACAAAGGTATCGGATTTGGATCTCCTATGAGACAGAAAGTTATAAGCCACATGTGGGTTCTGGGAATTGAACCTCCATTCTCTGGAAGAGCAGCCAGTGCTCTTAACCACCGAGACATCTCTGTAGCCCTGATTATTCTGATGTTTAATGTGGGGGTGGAGGTGGTGTTAGAAACTGTTATTAATTCAACGTCTTTTTCATTTTTATTAATGCATCTATCAGTGCATTTCATATAACAAAATCCACACTTGCTGGAAAGAAACAGTGGCACAGGCCTTTAACTTAAGCAGAGGCAGGAGGGTCTTTGTGAGCTCAAGGCCAACCTGTTCCCTATATCAAGTTCCAGGAGAGCCAGGGCTATGGAGACCCTGTCTCAAAACAAACAAAAGCAAAACAAACCTTAGGCTTTATTTCAAACAATGCTAGCAAATTTGTATTTTTTCTCTAGCCTCAAACCTAGCTTTTGGCTCTGTCTTTAACCAGGACTAGATTTGAGTTTGCCTGAGCCAGCAAAATAATCCCTTAAATGTTAATCTTGTCATGAAGGCTAAAACTTAATAAAACTGAGTGACAATGAGCTGGAGTTTGGGCTTTTTGGCAAGCACCTAGCATATAGCTTTTCTAATCTGCCCTCTGACTGATGACCTACATGCCCTGACAAGTTCCTGGGTAAAAGCAAAGAGGCATAACGTGCAAGAGTCTGAAAGAGAAGGCTGGGTATACAAGATGGCTTAGTAGGTAAAGGTGCTTGCAGCCAAGCCTGACGACCTGAGTTCATTCCCAGGGCCTATATGGCAGAAGACACTTCTGTAAGGTGTCTGACTTCTACACAGATGCTGTGTCATGAGCACCACCCCAAGACACTAACTGAATAAATGTAATTAAAATGAAATGAGAGAGAAGGTTATTTATCCCCGTGATTCTATAGGAAGGCAGTGGGTCGTGGTTGTACAATGGTACCTAGAAGGGCAAGACAGGACACATGGAGTCCAAGTGGGGTCTCCCCAGCAGGTGTACACAGGAAGTGACTATCTCTAAATAATGGGACTGGAGTGCTTTCTACTTTCTTCTCCCGATATTTAGCATGTATAATGTTGAACATCAGCAAGAGCAATGGCTTTCAAAGGCTGCCACGGAAGAGGCCCAGGCAGAGAAGGACCGTGAATACATATACAGTGTGATGGAAGAGCTGGGACTTGGGAGGCAGATTGTACCTGGAGCTCTCCAGGCACTAAAACTGGGCCTGCAGGACGGTAGGAACCAGGAAAATCTTGTAAAGATAGTGAATTGTTTAATGGCTTAACTAAAATCAACAGAGATCCCACTAGCCACAAAAACAAACAAAAATGAAAACCAAACCAAACAAACAAATAAAAACAACAAAACCCAAACCATTTTAACTTGTGTGGTAGCTGGAATGGGAATTGTCTTCCTATAGTCTAGGGCACAGCTTACACTCAGGAGACCATTTATAAAGGAAAATATGCTTCAATATGGGTATGACAGTTTCCACTCATCTCAAAGGGAGCAAGTTTGGTTAAAAAATAAACAAACAGACATCAAGTTGGGAAGGAAGTGTAGAAATTGGCAGGAAAGGGTTTCTTTCCACAGCCAAGGACACAGGAGTGAGCAGCCAGCCGCCTGTTGGAGTGTTTACTAATTAGTCTCATTCTAAGGGGACTCAGGGCTCACCGGCTAAAGGATGAGGTATTTCAGGCCTTGTGAATCTGGGGGTAAAGCTCCTAGCGACTTTGAGAAAGGCAGATTCTGATTAGGTTGGTCTGGAGTGGGGCCCTGAATTGCATTTCTAACAAGCTTCTGGGTTGATTGACAGCCAGTTTGCTACTCTGCAAATAGGGTAAACAGCTTTCTCAAGTTTTCAATGCAGGTTTGAATGGACATTCTTAGTTCTGGGTTTCAGAGTTTTGCATCCAGGCCACACTTTGAAAGAGAAGGCAGGCTTGTGCACTGCTTATGTTGAGTTTCACAACCGCTCACACTGGAGTCCATGGACCAATCCTCTTGGCATGATTTTTTTTCTTTAATTAGTGATCCTGAGAGCTGGGATCTAGTACAGTGGCAAAGCACTTGCCTAGTATATGTGAGGCCCTGAGCTTCATCCCCAACCATAATAGTAAGATAAATAAACAGAATTTTTAAATAAAAAAAGAAAAAAAAAGGAAGGAGGGAGGGAAGGGCATAAGTGGCTGAATTAGATCAAAACACGATGTATGTGTGAACTCTTTGGATAATGATGATAATGAAAGACAAGAGAAGCGGGGCCTGCTCAGAAGCATCAACAAGACAATCAGTTGCCCAAGCCCAGGAAAGAACTTTCCAGAGTGATTCACCAGGTAGTATTTTGGGTCTGAGTGATCTAGGAACCAATGACAAGGGAGGCAAGGTATGCGCGTGCACATACACACTATTTCTGGTGCACTCCATTTCTCAGAAGAGGTCATCTGGGTTGAGGAGGACTAAGGCTTTCCTGCTGAGGTACCTCTGGGGTACCATGTGCTCTCTCACTCAGCTATCATGGGCTGCAGGGCTCTAGGAGCAGAAAGCAGATGCATCCCATCTCCCTGGAAAAGATGTGCTGCTCGAACCCAGGTCCTTTTCATTTGTGACTTCAGACCAGAGCAAGAAGGCCCAGGAGGTTTCTTGCTGACAGAAAATGCGTGACATTTACTCCCTCACTCTGTGGAGGATGCTCACAAGGGAGAGAGTTTCACTTCTGGCCACATGCTGGCCAGTCAGGGTCCTTAGCAGAAGACTGAACACTGCTTCCATCTGAGATAGGCTTGCCCCCGTGGGGCATGTGACATCACCTAGGGACACTCTTGGAGAGACTGTTGCTGGCATCTAGAGGATAGAGGCCAGGGATGTTGTAAACATCCTTCCGTACACACAGCAGTTCACAAAATCCAAAATATTCCAGTGCAAAGTGTCAACGGTATTAACTAAGGCAGCAAACCCCTGGCTTAGAGGAACCTGTATACATCACTTAGAAATTCTGAAAAAGTTGGTTCCAGCTGATGTTTAAGGAGGTAGGAGAGGAAGAAACCCCTTCCTGGTTGTGAGGGAAAGCTGAGGTGACCAGCATATGAAGAGGAAGAAGTTTATGGAGGTGGAACAGCCTGCTGAAGTGTGAGAGGATGGGATCACTTACCTTGAAGGAAGCAAAAGAGCTGAAGATGAGGAGGATCAGGAGGATCTCTGAAGATCTCCCAAGAGGTCTCACCTCTTTGGGGGCAGTTTCAAGACAGGGTTTCTCTGAGTAGCTCTGGAACTCACTCTGTAGACCAGGCTGGCCTCGAACTCAGAGATGTGCCTGCCTCTGCCTCCTGAGTGCTGGGACTAATAGCATGCACCATCACCTCCTGGATGAGGCCTGAGGCCTCACCTCTTAAAGTTTCTACTGCTTCTTGTGAGTGCATCCATGGATGGGCTTTGGAGGATGTTTAAGACCCAAACTAAAGCTGCTGCATCACAATACTATCCCGACCAAGACTGATTCTTGGGACGGTTTTGTAGGATGTAATTATTATCATTGTGCTGAGCGTAAAAACAATCTAAAACAGAGCACATTATTGTTTCCCACGTTCCTGGAGCTGGGGATGCAGCTAAATGTGGCTGCTTCAGCAGCACACAGGTCCACCCGTCACTAGGTAACACACAGACAGGTTCCCAGCAGTCATTTTTCTGGGTACTTGCCAACATGAAAACACGTAGAAAATGAATGTTTCTAAATCTGGTCAGAAGATTTTAAACAGAGCTCAAACGCACTCTGCTTTCCCCGTCAGAGACCAGAGAGAAACTCAGGCCGCTTATGACCCTGCCAGCACTCACGGGATTGTTTCCGGGATTTCTTCCTCCTTCTTGAAGCGTCCTGACCACAACAGCATCTTCCTCTCGAGGTCCGTAGGTTTGTGCAGGGGAACTCTGTGTCTGTAAGATTCTGTGGAGAAAACCAGGTAAGAATCTTGCGTGAGATTTTAATGTTCAAATCAAGCAACAGATAAAAATGCTGTTTGTGTCCTGTAGCCATTCAGTTAACGGAAACACCAACAGGCTTCAGGCCAATCCGGAGCTCCATGTTCATGTGACGTGAGGAGGACTGCACACAATGCCTGTTTTCAAGTGGCATTCCACAACGCCATGAGGACCAGGGTATAAAATACAAGGCCTCGCCACCATAAAGTGAAAAGACTACCATGAGAAACACTACAGTGAAGAGGATGAGCTGATAATGGACAAAAGCGTGCCCATCTCCAGTAGAGTAAGAAAAGGGTTGTATGGTGAGATTACATTGACAGACACTGAACATCAGGCTGAGGAATTCACTGGATTGGGGTACACTTTTTATTCTTGTTTACATACAAGCCTGGCTGGCCTGGAATTCACCATACAGATAAACCAAGATGGTCTGGCGCTCACATAGACCTAATTGCCTGTCTCCCTAGGACACGTATTAAAGACCTGCACCACCAGAGCTGGCCCTGGGAGTTGCACTTTGAAGCCAGGAAGACATTGCTCATCTCAGTCTTCACACTGGATAGAAGAAAGGAAAGGGCAAAGTGCAGATCTGGCAAAAAGCCCAAGCAGGAGCTCGAATAAAAAGGTGAGGGCTGGCCCTGAACCAGAGTCATGGCAGCATTAAAGTCACTCTAAAGACAGCAAAGAATTGGGAGATTGATTGAGTTGTGACAAAGAAGGGCTACCGAAGAACCTCAAACCCAGAGGACTTAGGACCAGCAGCACTGCTAGCTAAATCATTAAGAAGAGAACCGGTGAGAGAGGAAAGGGGCACGAACGCCAATTTAGATTTGTTCAAGTCTGAATGAACAAATGACCCTCAGTCCCCTGAGGAGGGTCCATTGATAAGTAAGGAATAAAGATAAGCATTTGTGTGAAGGGTGAGCCACTGAGGTGCTGAGGAAGAGAGAGTGCCAAGAGCCATGCAAGGGAACAGGAGAAAGCAGTAGAGGAAGCAGAGATTGCTGATGAGGCAAAACAGGGCAGGTCCCAAAGACTACCAGAGAGAGGCGCTCTTGAGAGAGAACTCACCGAGGATGGGAAGCAGAGACAGGGACTCACAAGGTGCTGGGATGAGACAGGACATTCATCAACTGCAAGCCGACTTCTACCCACAGCCCACTCGTCTCTCACAGACGTCTCTTCCACTGAGTGCTACACTTTACCTCATGCCCATCACCACATCTTTGTTTTCACCTCAGGAAACAACAGCAAGAGGAACAGGAAAGACATGGGGGGCACCACCAGAGTGAGAGCTGTACAAGTACAGAAATAGGCTGGCCTTCCATCTTTCTTGGGTTGTCACACTTGTCTTCACACTCCCCTCCCCCACCCCAAAATGAATTTAAGCCACTTGAGAAGAGGATCTAGAAGCCAGATGTAGGATACACACCTATGACCTCGGCATGTGAGGGCAGCTGGGGAGCCAGTGGATTGGCTTTGAGACTCTGCTACACAGTGAACCAGAATATCCCAGCCTGGGATACTCAAAACACTGCCCACAGCCCACACCCACCCCGCAAAAAGAAGGGCGGTTCAGAAAGAACAGATAAGAAAAAGTAAAAATTAAAACCATTCCTAATGCCACTACCATAGAATAGTAGTCAGTATGCTTTAATTAGGGTATGTTTCCTCAGCTTTATCTGGGTGAGCATGATCATGAATTTAATATGCATGTACAAGGCTTATGCCTTTATACAATACAAAATTTGATCTCCATATATATGTGTGTGTGTATGTTTGTGTATGTATGTGCATATATATATATATTCATAGATATGTAACATTCCACAGTACTACAGTATTTATAAGAAACTGCCAACAGCTACATGTAACCATTCTGAGTTTGACATTTAGATGTAAATATATATATGCTATACATATATAACATCTTTACACTCCCAGTCTTTTCCATATACAGTGATTATTGCTTAGGATAGATCCCGAACCCTGAAGGGGAAACACCAGGTTGAAGGAAAAAGACACGTTTTAAGCCTTTTAGGGATGGTTCCTTTCTATTCACTAAGACCTGCAGGGCCCAAGTGCACCCCGAGAAGAAGCTTGCAGACAAGCACAGCTGGGACGTTTGAGCTGTGCATCACCCCTCACCCCCACAGTGGCAGCTTGGCCTTAGGTATGAAGTCAGTACCAAACCCAGAATGTACTCTCATTATATTTGATCTCAAACATAATCTCTTGATGTGGCTGGGGAGATGACTCAGTCAAGCACGGGAATATGAGCATAATCCCCAGACCCGCTTAAAAAAGAAAAAACAAGCCAGGAGTGATGTGCACACCTGGGGAGGTGTTTGCTGGCCAGCCAGTCTTGCCAAATCACTGAGCCTCAAACTCAGTGAGAAACCTTGTCTTACAACTAAATAGGAGAATTGTTGAGGAGGACACCTGTTGAATTAATTTGGTTTGTGAAATAACAAGGCTATTTAAAGATAAAACAATTATATTTTTATTTATTATCGGGGCAAACTCACGAAATAGTGATGAGAAGTCCAAGCTCAGCTGTACTGCGAGGGAACCACACAGAGAGAGCGCACCTGAGCCATGGGCAGTTTTTCCTCCAGGTCCCAGAAAGCCACACCCTAACTTGGTCCCACCTCTTAAAGATAATTGGTTGACAAAGATTCCCCATCAGACACCAGGTCCCAGAAAGCCACACCCTAACTTGGTCCCACCTCTTAAAGATAATTGGTTGACAAAGATTCCCCATCAGACACCAGGTCCCAGAAAGCCACACCCTAACTTGGTCCCACCTCTTAAAGATAATTGGTTGACAAAGATTCCCCATCAGACACCAGATGCTAGCCTGTGGCACACGTGCACATGCATGCACACACACACACACCATTGTGCACTGTGAATACAACCAGTGCATGCACAGTAAGGAAGGCAATGCTACAAGACTAAGCGTGATGCAGGACACACTGGCCGACCTCTTCAGGTTCTTGTGATGCCAAATAATTCTAAGGGGTGGAGATGTGGCCTGCCTATTCCATAAATGGATAAAGCCATAAAAACTTACGGGTTGGAGCTTTGGAACTTTCTTGTGGCTTGGTGCAAAATCCATTGATCCTCTTCAAGTCAGTGTTTCTGGTAGACCTTAGAGATGAGGAAACATTTCTTTCATATAACCTAAAGCAATGTCCTAGAAAAGATAGATACATATTTCAGAGAGAAAATGCAATGTTTTCTCAAGAAATACTTGCAAGCAGCTGAATGTGTGGTGCAGGTCTGTAATCCCCGCACTCAGGAGGGAGAGCTGGGCAGATCAGCAGAAGTTTGAGGTCAGCCTGGGCTACACAGTGAGTTTCAGACCAGCTATACAGCAAGACACTGTCTCCCCATCCCTGTCCCCCAAGAAGAAAGGACAAGTCTGCAAGTTTTTAGTTATATACATAAACTACAAATCAACTCATAAAAGTTGGGTGTGGTGAAACAGAACTTGCAAGGAAGGTTGAGGAGGCAGGAGGATTTCAAATTCAAGGTCAGTGGGGTTATGTAGTGAGTTTACGGTGTGCCTGTGTTACTCTCAGAAAAAGAAGCAAACCAAACAGACAAAAATTCAGCTGTCTCAGAAAACTGAACTTAGCTCATTTAGAAAATACAATATATGTAAAGCATACAAGCTACACGTGTGTAAGAGATGACTAAGGTATAGGCTTGGTGCCATTTCAAAATATAATTGCTTTGCTGATTAAAAAATGAAATTTAGCCAGGTGGTGGCACACCCCTTTAATCCCAGCACTTGGAGGCAGAGGTAGGTGGATCTCTGTGAGTTCGAAGTCAGCCTGAACTACAGAGCGAGTTCCAGGACAGTTAGGGCTGTTTGTTAGAAAGAGAAACCCTGCTTCAGAAAGAAAAAAAGAAAAAAGAAAGAAAGAAGAGGGGAAAAGAAAGATGAATTACAGTATAGCACTTATCAGTAAATTCTAGCAGGTACTTTTCACAGGTGTCTAGTCATACAGGGTGGCAGTATTACTTCTCTATGTCTTAAAGACAGGCAGTTGAAGTTCGTAAAGAAGCAAACGGGAGACCCTTTGTCTGCGAGGTTCCCTGGTCAGCAAGGGCTCTGATACTGCAGCCAGCCCATCCAGCCATCGGAAGGGTGAGTACATTCCTGACCCGCATAGGTGGTCATCCCCCAACCCCCAACACCACCCACTGTCCCTGG
>LOEQ01015427.1:0-15480 GCA_001685075.1 Bramus lutescens
GTGCCTGAATGCAAACTGGGATGGGGTAGGAAGCTAGGGGCAGTAGCCGGGGTTAGGAGCCCCTGCAGAACGAGCCGGAAGTTTAGGGGCTTGAGGGATATCTGTGCTCCGTTTCCATGTGTCAGGAATGCACTCACCCCTCCGATGGAACTTCTGGTACAGGATCAGGGCCCCTTGCTGGCCAGGGGACCTCGCAGAGACAAACAAAGGGTCTACCTTGCTGCTGGCAGGCTATTGAAACAAAGGCACTCCTGCCTGGTTGCACACACCACCCGGTCCCAGCTCCCAGCGCCCAGACAGGCTGAGCTGAGGGATCAATGGCCCTGAAGAAGGGAACAGAGGAGGTGCCTGAATGCAAGCTGGCATGGGGTAGGAAGAGGGGGGCAGTAGCAGGGGTTAGGAGCCCCTGCAGAATGAGCAGGAAGTTTAGGGCTTGGGGGATGTCTGTGCTTCGTTTTCCCGGGTCAGGTATGCACTCACCCTTCCGATGGATCCTCTGGTACAGCTTTTAACATTTTCTATCATAAGACCCTAGAGTATAATTGGAGGTAAGAAAACAGTTTCTTTCCCCCTTTGTGAGACAGAGCCTTAACATATATTCTATACTAGTCTCAAACTCATGACTCTTATGCTCTAGCTTTCAAAGATAAATTCTTTTTTGGAAGAGTTTGTTTTGAGCTTATAGTTTCAAAGGGTTAGAGTCTGTAATGGCAGAGTAGAGGTAATAGGAGGCAGGTAGCTGAATCAATAACTGAGAATTCACATTACCAACCATAATAAGAAGTAGAAAGCTAACAAAAACTGACATGAATCTTTTAAAATTTTAAACACTACTCATGTGAAATATCTCCTGATGACAATTAGAGTAGTCACCAATCAGATTATATGAGAAGGTCAATTCAGGCACCCTTTCTGCTGTTCCTAACAGTCTTATCTGGGGTCATCCTTGTGGATTCCTGGGAGTTTCCCTAGCACCAGGTTTCTCCAAAACCCCCAAATGGCCTTCTCTATCAAGATACCTATTTCATTACAGATGCCTCCACTGGAGCCCACTGGAACCTTTCTGGTAAGTCACAACCACATGGCGATACACAGATTACTAGAAATGGGCTAATTTAAGATGTAAGTGCTAGCCAATAAGAAGCTAGAGCTAATAGGCCAAGCAGTGATTTAATTAATACAGTTTCTGTGTGATTATTTTGAGTCAGGGTGGTCAGAAAATGAACAAGCAACCTCCAACAGACTGTCACTAGTATTTTTGATCTTAGTCATTCTGATAGGTGTAAGATGGTATCTTAGAGTCATTCTGATTTGCATTTTCCTGATAGCTAAGGATGTTGAACAATTAAGTGTATTTCAGCCATTTGAGATTCTTCTGTTAAGAATTCTTTGATAGTATACATAGTGATCCCAAAAAATTCTAACAGAGAACTCTTAGAGCTGATAAACACCTTCAGTAATGTGGCTGGATACAAGATTAACTCAAAAATATCAGTAGCCCTCCTATATACAAATGATAAATGGGCTTAGAAAAAAATCAGAGAAACAATACCCTTCACAATAGCTACAAATAACATAAATATCTTGGGATAATTCTAACCAAACAAATGAAAGAGCTATATGACAAGAACTTTAAGTCTTCAAAGAAAAAAATGGAGAAGAGATCTGAATATGGAAAGAACTTCTATACTCATGGATCAGTAGGGTTAACATAGTAAAAATGGCAATCTTCAGGTTCAATGAAATCCCCATCAAAATCCCAACACAGTTCTTCACATACATCAAAAGAACAATAATCAGATTCATATGGAAAAACAAAATACCCAGGATAGCTAAAACCTGTACAATAAAGGAACTTCTTGTGGTAGCACCATCTCTGACTTCAAACTCATCAAGGAGATGCCATGTAGCTGCTGCTGGGAACAGACATGCCAGAACCTTGCTGGTAAGCCACAGACATGTGGTGATACACAGATTAATAGAAATAGGTTAAATTAAGATGTAAGAGTTAGCCAATAAGAAGCCAGAGCTAATGGACCAAGCAGTGATTTAATTAATACATTTTCTGTGTGGTTATTTTGGGGCTGAGTAGCCGGGAACAAACATGCGGCCTCCTACGACACTGCTGTTTGTGACAAATTTCCTGAGCCAGCCAGTTTGAGCTTGCTGGCTGCCAGCCTGCGTCTAGGGTCAGTAGGAAGTCCTGTTTCAGAGAATAAGGTGAAATGTGATAGAGTAGAGCACCTAAGATCCTCTTCTGACTTAACATGTGCATGCATGGCTACACCTGTAAATATATCACATACACATATACACACACACATACACTTGCACGCATACACACATGCATACACACACATATATGCACGAAAACAGACACCTAGATTGGTGGCATCTTTAGTCCCAGCAATGGGGAGGCAGAGCTAGGAGGATCTCTGGGGTTTGCTGGCCAGGCAGTCTGGCAGAATCAGTAGGCTCTGGATTCAGTGTCTCAAAAAGTAAGATGGAGTTCTGAGATGGTTAGTGTTGTCTCTCAGTATAACAGTACTGGGAATTACTTCTGAGACAACTCTCCAGGAGTAACTTGGAGGGGTTTCTTGATTAAGTTATCCTCTGGAATGTCTGTGAGACATTATCTTAATTTAAATATGAAGACACACTCTAAAGGCTGAGGCATCATTCCTTGCCTTGGGTACTGGATTGCATGGAAAGGAGAAAGCTAGCTGAACAGAGGCATTCATCTCTTTCCACTTCTGAACTGAGAGCATAATGTGATTAGCTCCCAAGACAGAGTAATTCAGAGTTGTGTACGTAGAAGCCTCTACAGCTTCCCAAGACTCACTGTATTTATTCCCAGGAGTTCTCTGAATTCTGCCTTTTTGAGCAGCTGCTCAGAAGGCACACATTGCACCTGCATATGAGATCACTTCTTGCTAAGTAACTGAACACACAAAATAAGGTGTTTCATTTGCAAGAAAACAAATGTCCCCAAGATAGAGTAAGTGATAATGATTTTATGATTGCTTCATGATAGCTCACAGAGACTCATGATTATTGTAGGCACTGGTCAAAAGTGTCACATAGTATGTAAATAATTCACTAGAGAGCACTGTGTATTTTGTCCCATTGTCTTCCTCTCACCTTTCAACCAAGTATATTGTTATGGTCAGCACCTTTCTTTCTCTATTATTACTGACACTGAAAAAATGGAAGGATATATTTGGATTAGCATTTATATAAGATTTTTCTTTTCATGAATCACTTTAGAAAAGTTTGTATTGGTTTTGTTTTTCTTGGCTATGAGTGTTAGCTTGTATTCTGGTATTTGTATTTTGTAAGTAGAATACTGAAATATAAGAAGTTACAAAATAACTGGCCTGAAAATTAGTAGAAAAGCTGAAATTAATCTAATGTGTATTTTACAACTTCTCTACTGAGCATAGGATCTTGTTTAAGTCAACCAGACTATTATAATACCTTTTTTTTCTGAGTTTCAAACTTATTTTTTGTTGGTCTAATTTATTGTGCATCTGCTAGACTTCAGAAAATTCAACCTATTAAAGACTGGCACTCAGCCAGGTGGTACATACCTTTAAACTCCGCACTCGGGAGACAGAGGTTGGTGAATCTCTGGGAGACAAATAAAATGTCACTTCTACTTGTGAACTTCATCTTTCTTCTATATTCCCTATATACATGAACTGCTGCTGAAATATTTTATATTAAACTAGATTTTGGACCTGCCATTGGTTTCTTCTTTCTCTTAATTATAAAAGATACTTGGTGATAAGGAGCGGATAATTCTCTCATCAATTATGCTTACTCCCCTTTTAATTAAACTTTGTTTTAATTAGTTTATTTAGTTTAATTTGTTCCTGTACGATTAAAAAATTCTTCTCACTAAACCTGCCTTCAGGTTCCAGGGTTCACTCTTTACATTGCTGTATAATCTTATTTTTTAAAAATTATGTTGTTACTGCTTTACTTAAGCATGTCAAAGAAACCATAAAGAGGCATACAAGTGCTATTTAGCATATTATAAATAACCTACTTGACACCATTTGAAAACATCTTAGCCCATACACAAACCTACTAAACCATTTCAATTTCCCAATGTGCCATATTCTGTGATTCTTTGTGACCTGGAACCTGTTGCTTTCTTCATTTTCTCTATCTAGCTAAATATTTAAAACTTAACACAAGATAGATTTCCTCTGTGAAAAATCTGACATTCCAATAAGAACTGATGTTGATTTTTCCCTAGGCTGCTTCCTGCAAATATCTATCTTAGCATGAGTAACACACACACACACACACGCACGCACGCACGCACGCACGCACGCACGCACACACACAGTGCATGCACATACCATCCCTTTCTTTGTACTAGACACCAAGTTCAGCAAAAGTAGAAACTACATATTAATTTCTGTATTTCTAGAATGCAGCATAGACATATCTTTAGTTTTTCCACATCCATAATGTTATCTGGATAAATGGAACTAATAATGGAAGTTCTAGAAATTAATCCTGCTCTGAATCTCAAGAGATAAGTAGATTTATAGTTAAAAAATACATAAAGAACTTGGAAACTTCTTCCTGCTTCTCAGTAGGTAAACACCAGGTTACATAAACTTTATGAACCTTTATAAACTTTATTCATGTATAAAATAATAATGACTTTTGTAGGAGTAATGTATGAAAAGGGAAGATGTTAAATAATGCACATAAAATACACACAGAGAGAATAAGATGCCTAGAGAGTTATGTAGCTTGAGTATTTTTCTTGGGAGAATGAGTGTAACTTAAGAAGCCTCATCTTTCTCTTGAACCAAGCAGCTTTGAAGAGATTAGTGATGCTCACTATTGGCTTTTGTACTTCCAAAGGCACTATTACATTAAATATTTTCTTTACCAAGGCATGACCAACAAACTGACATGTCCAAAGAGAATGGAGACGAATGGCTTCATTATGCTGATTTTCACAAGCTTTACTTGCTAAATATAAATCTATTATCCTTAGCATAAAAGATCTTTTAAAAATTGTTTGCATAGAAACCAGGCTTGGTGGCTTGAATTATGATAATTTATGGCTCTCTTGGGCTACCGAGAAAATTCCAGGCCCGTCTGAATCACATTGTGACTCTGTCTGAAAAGACATTGCAAAGAAAGCATTTATTTGTAGGTTGTTATTTCTCTATCAATAAATTTAGGAAAATTTTGTATACTTAAAGGTCAGAAGTACATTGCTCTGTCACACTTCCTATCTGCACTGAAGTGACCTGCTAGATTCTCTGTCTCTCTGGTTTAACTTCACCTTCTTATGTCTAATAAAGGACACAATGACAAGTTTTTTTTCCAAGTAGAATGCCATTGAACAAATGGAATTAAAAGCCAAATATTTGTTCCTTCAGGCTATCCACTGACTTAGGTGAGAAATCCTTTGGTGTAGGAGCTGAGCCCTGTTCCACCAGAGGTTCTTCAGCCATTGGAGTAAAAATGTTAAGCATAATTACTTAGTTCATTGTCTGATGGTAGAATAATTTGTTTCTCTCTCAGAGCTTTTAGTTTTTCTTATGAAAGAGAAAACATGACACATATTTGCATCTCTCAAAATTAAAGGAATAGTTTTAGAAGACTTATTATCCTAAAGAAATAGGAAACGATATACTAACTACTGTAGATATGTCTCCATTTGTTTACTTATTTTCATCTTTCCCGAAAATGGCTGCCATATTGTGTTGATCTGGCATGTACACCTTTTCTGGCTTCCTTGTATCATTATTCTGAAGCTCATGTGGCAAAGGACCAATGGAGGCATCTGTCCAATAGACAACAAGTATCCAAGTTCTGCCGGTAAACCCTTGAGTGAACTTGGGAGAAGAGCATCTCCTCGTGGGTCTAAAATAATTGCAAGTTGGCCAGAATCCTGATCGCAAATTATTAACTTAGATCCAGGATGAGAAGACTAGCTACATTTGAATTTTGAATCCCTGTATCTGCGTATCTAAAAATTTTGGTTTTAGATGGAGTTTTGGGTCATTTGTGGTGGCTAATAATGAATTCAATGGTGTTACATAAACATTCCTAGACAGAGACTTGGTTGTCATTTGTGTGTGTTGGCTTGAAATCAATTATCTAGCTGAAATCTCTTACTGAATTCCAATTATTTTTCTATAAATTATCTTAAGTTTTTTAATAGGTAATCATCTACAAAAGTGTTAACATTTCCAAATACTCATGCATTCAATTTTTCCTTTGATTTTTGTAGACTGTCTTTTATAACATTGAATTAAAATAAGTGCTTGCTATTCAGTTTTTTAATCCATGACTTAAAATAAAATGTTATCAATATTTCTCATGTATGGGAAAAAAGTTTCCTGTAAGATTCTGGGGTTTTATTTTTTAAATTTAAGTTTAAAAGTGAGAGTTGGGATGGAGAGAGTATGCGTGTATGGCTTGAGTATTAAGGTTAGAGGACATCTCTCATGAGTCAGAGTTCTCCTTTTACTGTGGATTCTGCAGACTGAAATCAAGTTGTCAGATGTGGGTAGCAAGTGACTTTTTACCCCTCTGAGTTATTTTGCCAGTACAGGATGTGCAGTTTAATAGATTGGGGAATTAGATTCTGTTTTCTGGTACTCTATGAAAATAGTTTCGATCACATTAAGGCTGGTCATACATCTTTCATGAATCTTATTAAGAATAATTTTTATTTTATGTACTATTTCTTAAGTTTGAGCATGTAAAATAGTCATCTTTTTCTTCTTTTAAATCTTACTAAAATAATCCATAGGATATGGCAAATCATATGCACAGATGTTTCAGTGTTTTTCCTTGTGAAAAAGAAATCCAAAAGTCTCATGTTCCTATAAATTAATAGGTTATGGAATTTCATTCATCAAGTCGGTGTTCAAACTGTATGCATTTTAATTTCTTACCCATATGATAAATCTAACAAATAGTCTAGGCTATAGAAATATCTAAAAATTAAGAGAGTAAGTTTTATACTACTGGGGATTATATCAAAAAGCATTTGCTTCCCAAGCTCATAGTGTTATGGGATGAGTAAATATCTTCATTTTCTTTAATAATTAAAAAACTAAGACCCTATAGCTGCTACAGATTAGACCCAACCTAGACTGCATTATGCCTTCATTTGTTAATGCTTGCTTTAGATGATGGAAATTAATGCAGTTGAAGATACTAATTCAGTTAATCTACTAATAAAAGACAGTTTCTCAAGTTTGTAATGAGTTTAGATTCAACCTTTTAATTTTATTAGTAGAAAACACGACCATTTCCCTTGTCTTAGCACTTATAATTTATTTATTCCAGATTTTTCTAAATAGTTGACTTAATACATTTGGCAACAGTAATCTGCAACTTACAGTGCTGGTTCATGAGCTTTTGAGTTTCCCCTTTTGATTTTGCATCTTTTTGCTTCTTTAACCATTTTGTACAATATTGATTTTCTACTGTAAACTTATATCAAGCTGTATATGGCAATATATAAAGGTTTATCCTTGTCATTATAAAGTTGAATATTTTCCCAGAGAATTTTTAGCAAATAATTATTATAACATAGAAAAGAATTATAGAGCAAAATCATTTGTAAACTTTCTTGATTTTTATAAACTCTCCAAAGTACATAAAAGATGGAAATGAACTTAGGAATAATTGATAACCAATTTTAATTAAATCAATTAAATAAAGCTTTGGTAAAGTTAAAAATGTTTGTTCGTCTTATTAGCATAATTAAACTCCACAGTTTCAAGTAGTGAAACATGTATCTGACATTTTATTAGGAAATAAGTCAATTTCATGCCCTTCCTTCATTCAGAATATTGTTAACTGCCCATGTTCACTTGTCTTCAAATAGATTCATACAACCACTAAGTTGAACATAAATGTACCAATGTATTCCTCTTTGTGTACAGTCATATACTAATAATTTTTATATCCCCAGTAGTTATCTCAAAGAATTAGTTGCTAGTTTGTGAATATAAGCAAAGTCTTAAAAAAGCAATCTAAGTTGAAGTGTCTTTCTTAATTTCTTTCCTTGTGAGGACTTGCAAGAAAATAGAGGACGTTAATCTGCTATTTTCCTGTTAAGTTCAGGATGTCATTTTCAAGCACCTATTTCTTCTTAAGTGTCTTACTCATCCCCTTCCCATTATTTACTGTATTCCTTAAATGTCCTACACAGTCCATAATTCCTTATGAGAATACATCCAAGTCCCAGTTACACGGCGAAAGTGTGCCCTCCTTCCCTCTTATTCTCTTTCTTTTATCTGTTTATGAGACGATAGCTCAAACTGGCCTCCAATGTATCATTCGCCTTCTGGGAAGTATGGGTCATCAAGTCCAGTAAACGATAGATCTTTTATTTTTTCTATCATTTTTGATATTATTATAAAACCACATCATTTCTCCATGTCCTTTCCTCCCTCAAAACCCTCCCATATGCACTACTGTGTTCCCTTTTGAATCTATAGCATCTTTTTCCATTAATTGTTGTTACATACATGTATGTATATACATATATATTTCTAAACACATAAATACAGCCTGCTCAGTCTGTATAATGTTAATAGTTGTGATCCCAGTGCTGACATTTGGAATTGGCTACCCAATTAGTGTGCTTTCCCCTGGGGAAGTCTATTTTCCCACTCTCAACATTCCTGAGTTGCCTGTATTCTTTGTGTAAACTTGAGGCCTCATGGAATTCCCCTGCCCACTTTACTAAGTCTCTTATCGCCTTTGTTCAGATCATGGCAATTGTGTTGGTGAGGATTTATGGGCGTAGCTTCTGACATTCCTAGGAATCACAGTCTCAAAGCAAACACCCTGGCCCTCTGCTTTTATACTCTTTACACTCTTCTGTAATGTTCCCTGAGCAGTAGTGATGAACCAGCTTGTCTCCTTCTTAGACTTGGATGCCATCATATAGTAAAGACAAACTAGGCTCATTCTTGTTTATGACTGAGTCTCTGTTTCTCCAAGATTGGGTTATGCCATACCTGCAACCTTAACTACAAATGGTTCTGTACTGCTTGTTCCCTGAAATGGCAGCCTTACCTTTGTTTCAAAAGGTATTATTACTATTTTGTTGTGACACCCTTGTTATGACCAGCTTGCTATGTTCTCCAATAATCCTGCCTATTTGCCTGTCAAGCCCCACATTTGGAAACCCCCTCATGACAGCATAGTTTTCATTAGTGCTCATTCTTCTGCTCTCTTGTATCTTATTTATATTCCAAAAGCACGGGATTACTGCTATTTTAGTAACTTAGTTCTCATTTAAATTGGTTATTATGCAATAGAATGTGCTTCATGATATATTGCATTTTAAGATGCAAGACACTTATGTAGCTTGCTGACACAGTTAGAATGTAAACCCTTAGGTCTGAAGATAACACTTTAAGGTAGTCAGTGGATTGGGTGCCAAAATTCACCCTGAGAAAAATTAGAGTATTTTTGCATTGGTAGAGTTTTGATATCCCAGAGTGACAAAAACTGAAAATATTTGAAATTCTTAAATGAGATGAACTAGTGAAAATATGAAATCCCTACAGTCCTTGCCCCTACACCCTGGTTTAATTAAGCTGAATCATCAAAAGCAATGAGTGTGAATGCCTAAAAGATTTACAACTGTTACAATCATATTATTATTCAGATCTCCCAATCCCATACTGTACTGAGGTGCTATTGGCAGTATATACTTGTTAGAGGAGATGGAATCATTCTTATGGCAACTGGTTGATGTCTTATGCTCCAGTGGATGGCCATATACCCATACATATATACATATATAGGTGGCAATAATGAAATTTAATGAATATGTATACATATATTCATTATATATATGAAAAAATGAGGTTGGGATGGGTTTTGATAGAGAAATATATAGGAGCTGGAGTTAGAAATGGGAAAATAGCTATGATAATATTTCATTATATCCTCATATGAAATTCCAAAAATAAGGAAACAGTCAAATTTTTGTCACATTTAGCTTTAGAAGAGGATAGTTTTTCCTTAGGAAAGCTGGTGAAAATCATGATATGTGCTATAGAAACCTAACTCCTATGTAGATAACATGTCTGATGTGCTTTTGCCTGCTCAGTACAAAGAAGTTGCTTTCCAGATGGAAGTGCATTTACTTAAGCAGTGGTTTAGGAAGCCTGGCCTCTCCATTCCAGAGCTGCCTGATTTCTACAGGGGAGTTCTGTGACTGGTGTCTTTTTTTTGTCTTAAGGAGGACTATCATGGCCAACATTGAGGATCCTTTTACTTCTGAAGAAATAAGAATGACTGCTTGCCATAAATTCTAAGCAGAATACCTTGTGGTGTTATGTATTCTTTACGTTTGATTAATATGGAGATCAATCAATAGTTCTTTATTTTTCTTTAGCAAAATTGTTGAATTTTTTTATTGATTTTATTGAGCTATGCATTTTCTGTGCTCCCCTCTCTGCCTCTCCCCTCCCCTTCTCTAACAAAATGTGGTTGAATCCCCAAAGCTCAGTGTTAGGTCTGAAGCCATTCAAACATCTGTCTTGAATTTGTGTTCTTATTAACATGGGAATCCACGGGAATATAATGGAGTTATAGATTGCTCCTTTTGTTCAACTTATTTGCTGGGACTATTTAAAATGACTAGCTTATTGAAAGGTTTTAGTTGAAATTTAAATTGTCTAAACCTCCAGTCTGGAAGGATTTGCTACTCTGTTTACTAAGCCTTGAAAAAATTTAAGAGTGCATTTGAAATGTATTAGGCATAGACATTGTTAATGGAAAGGAAAATGCCCAGAATTTGAGAAGCATACTTTGTAATAAAGTGAAATAAAAATATTTCCTCATAGTATTATAACCAAATAATTAGTTTTTGCAATGACTGTGGAAAACTAAAAAATCCTGGAAATGAGGAAATGTGTTTATAGTAATAGGCCTCTCAGACACATGGAAGGAATAAGCTATGTATAAATACTTTTAAGGCACACTTTTCTATTCTGTATAAGTAGGGAGATATATTAAAACTTAAAAGTGTTAATTATATAGTATAATTATGTTGCATATTTATTAAAAGAAAATTTCTAATTAAAATAATCCTTTTGTTTATATATCATATTGCATTAATTGCCTTGAGTGTCATACCTTATGCCTAAATTTTGTTTGCTTAATCCATGTCAACTTTGTAGAATTCACTCTTTCTTTACTACACACTGATTATCTTCAGCATGAACGTTCTTAACTTTATGGCTTTATTTTATATGCCAGGAAGAACTATTCACTATAAGGATTTGACTTAATGCAACTTGATTGACCATGAGATATTGACTTTGTAATATGATGGATTAGTTTGGAAATATTCTCCCAATAAGTTAGTGAGCATTATAAGATTTCTGATGTCAATAAAAAACTTTAATATATGAATTGTGCAATGTTTCTGACATCATCAAATAAGATGCTGTCTGATAATATGTCTCATTCCTCAATATTGTATTTGAGATAATAATTCTTATCAGAAAGTTTCCATATTTTGATTTATAGTAAAATGAAGAGTTGAATTGCTGCCATTTGGTGTCTTAAAGAAATTCTCATTATTTTCCTTGTTTTACTTTAAAATGAACAAAGGTTATGATGAATACCTAATGTTACATTTGCAATCTGTTGTATAGAATAAAAATCAAAATGTCAATCAACCGTTTTGTCCAAGACATTTTCTAGATGCTATGAAAATAGTGATTAGAGATAAGATGCTGTCCTATTTCATGATCTTATTTTATGCTGTGCGTGACTAGTCCAGTAAGGCTAGCTCTCTATTTAATCACAGTAGACAAATGAACAGCTTGCTTCTCAGTGTTGAACACAAAGGTTTCATAATATTTAACATATGAACATAACCAACACTCACCACAACCTGTTACTCTCTTTCTATAAATCATTATAACACTGACACATCTTTATGTAGCAGCTATCATATTGAGCAGAGAAAGCTGAATCCTGGGCTTGAAAAACAATGCTTTATCAACCCTTTCTCTATAAATATGGTCATTTATGTTCCCTGATAAAAGGGTGTTTCTAGTTAATGTTTCTTTCATAGGAAACTATCTCAAATAGAAGCAATATATTTAAAAATGTCAATAACTTTGTTCTTAGAATAAGAGAAAAACCACTTGGTAGATGTTAGGGAAATACTGTAATAGAATACAAAGCCATGAAAAGAAAATGCTTATATCTTTACTCAGAATAATTGTTCTATGTCACAAATAGCAATTAGTTTCATCACACGATAAAAAGGTCTGATGGTTAGTACCATTATGATAAGTTTTAGGAAATTAAAAACAGGAGGCATAAAAATCTAAGTAATATGTCCTAAAACTGTCACTGGATCACACAGTAGCCATTAGCAAGAATTTTTTTATGCTAAAGTTTAACCACTTTATAGTTGGCAAGATTTTCCGGAGTAGGCATGTTTCCCCTTCTTGTTTGGGTCTTAAGTTCATTAGAGAGTTGTTGATTACCACCATTATTAACTGCACCATTCAGGAACAAGACAAGTCCATCTACTCTCTATATATTTATTCAATATATATTTAAAGTGTTAGAGAAATAAGACAGCTGAAAAAGATAGAAGGAATACAAATTGGAAAGGAAGAAGTCAAAATATGCATATGATAGTATACATAAATGACTAGAAATTTCACCAGAGAATTTTAATAAACACCATCAGAAAGGTAGCTGAATACAAAATTAACTAAAAGTATTAGTAGCCTTCCTATATGAAAATAACAAATGGAATGAGAAAGAAATCAGGGAAACAATTCCTGATGAAGGGAATGTGGGGATAGAGAACTGGGATTGAGGGGCATTTGAGGGATGGTATGAAATCTAGTCTAGTGGAAATTTCCTAAAATATATGAAGGCAATCCTAATGAGGTCTAATAATGAGGGTGACAGAGTTCCAACTGGCCATGTTTTGTCACCAAACAAAGACTCCAGTACAAGAACTGGATTGCATTCAATTTTATTGTCTGTCAAGAGGGTCCCATGACAATCTCCAAATAATCCAGACTGTTGCCAAGATAATGGGTTGCTCTCTGCAAACTGACAGTGGGACCCAATTGTTGAGGACAACATTCATCCATACAACTCATTGAACATGTAGAAATTGAGGTGGTGCTTATATGGAGCCTTCATCCCTATATTCTAGTGTCTTTGTTTCAGGAAGGTACTCTGCAGGCTACCAAAAGGAAAACATAAACACTAACCATGGCACTAAACCTTTGACTTATAATATGTCCTGCCTAAAAAAATATGTAGGGCAATGGTGGTACAGAACTTGTGGTAGTAGCCAACCAATGTCTGATTTGACCTAAGGCTTACTCCATGAGAAGGAACCTATACCTGACATAGCTAAGGTAACCAAGAACCAGAGATTAGATAACCCAGAGAGTTAGGGTAAAACCAAACACTACTGGTCTAAAAAAGTATCAATAAAATGAGTCCTAATGATATTCAGCTATACTCACAGATCAATACCTTATCCAGTCATCATCAGAGAAACTTCTTTTGGCAGCAGATGGGAACAGATGCGAAGACTCACAGAAAGACAGATAGATGCAGACATATACACAAATAGAGAGAGAGAGCTGAGGGAAGGATGGTTGGAGGGAGGGAGAGAGAGAGAGTTAATGTAACACACAGATTTAACGTCTCCATTAAATCCCTCCTGTCAGAGTTCAGAGCACATCGAGAAAGAGGAGGAGGAAAGAGTGTAAGAGCCAGAGGGGGATGGAAGACAAGAGAAGAACAAGGTCCTGTGAATGAATTGAGCAAGGCTTATATGAGTTCATAGAGACTGAGACAGCAACACAGAATTGTCACAGTACTTTGCATATATATTACTGCTTTCAGCTTGCTATTTTTATAGGACTCCAGAGTGTCGGAATGAGTGTGTCTCTGATTCTTGTTCTTGCACTCTAGGCTATTTTCCTTCTGTTGGTTTATGTGGTCCAGTCTTGATGTGATGGTTTTTGTTTTATCTTATATTTTATTGTTCGGTTGTTGTATCTTAGAAGCCTGTTCTTTTCTAATGAGAGACAGAAAGGGGGTGCATCTGGTGGGGATGTGAGGTGAAGGAGAAATGAAAGGAGTAAAGAGAGGGGAGACTGTAATCAGGATATTGAGTATGAGAAAAGAATCTATTTTTAATAATAATAAAAAAGATTGTCATAGCATGCTGGTGTTTGATGTAGTTTAAACACATTATTACTGCATAGGACTTCTGTATGCTTCCCTCCTTTAGAAGCTCTAATGCCTGCTTCTGGTACCATGAGAGGTAGTCCTCAGGAAGAGGGCGTTGAGGTCAATTCACACTTGGAGTATTTGAGTCCTGTTTCTGAAGTGCATGGTGTCTTCATCAATAGACTAACCTTCCCATGCTGGAAATGTTTTGGGAGTCTCTTAGACAGTGCTGGACAACAACTCTTTAGACAACAGCTCTTTAGAGCGCTGATTATGTTTGGGGTTTTTGTTAGACGGTCTTTCCCTCTTGAAGGGATAAATATAAAAAAGATATATAAAGCTCTTAAGGCCTCATCTCTACACACACACACACATACACACACACGAAAACTAAGCAACTGAGCAAAGCAGGAAGCTGAAGAGATGGTCTTTGTCATGGAAGAGCACACCAATGTATAGTGTGAAACAGCCCCTAAAGCAAACATGCAAGTATCATTATACAGATGGAACAGGTTATATTTAGGAATATATGTATATGCTTGAACATATATGCATGCAATAAAAATTAGTAAAAAAGAGGCCATAATTTGAAGGGGATAAAGGAATGGGGAGATGGGAGTGTTCAGAGAGAAGAAAGGGGAAGAAAAATATATTTTATTATATGGCATAAACTATATAATCATACAAATAATTATAATATAATGCTATATATCACATATAACATAATATTATAAATAATATAATTATATTATAATCTAAAAAGACAGGAATCTCCAGTAAAGATCATAACATAAATGAACCATGAGCACATTATGTAAAGCAAATAAGTTGGTCACAAAAATAATACTACATAAGTCCATATGTATGAGGCATTTGGTATAGCCTAAAATCATAGAACCAGAAGTTGAATGGTTGCTGGATAGTAGATGTAATGAGGATTTCTTAATGACTTATTTATTTACTTATTTATTTTTATTTTTTTCATTTTATTTATTATTATTAAAAATTTCCACCTACTCCCCTCTTCCCAATTCCCTTCTCCTCTCCCCATTCCCCCTCCCCCTCCATTTACACTCCAAAGAGCAGTCAGGGTTCCCTGCCTTGTGGGAAGTCCAAGGTCCTACCCCCTCCATTGAGGTCTAGGGATATGAGCATCCAAACAAACTAGGCTCCCACATAACCAGTACATGAAGTAGAATCAAAACCCAGTGCCATTTTCCTTGGCTTCTC
>LOEQ01015427.1:33684-45335 GCA_001685075.1 Bramus lutescens
ACCTGGATGAAGGGGGGAGGACCTTGGACTTCCCACAGGGCAGGGAACCCTGACTGCTCTTTGGACTGGAGTGAGAGAGGGAGAGGGGGTGGGGGAGGGGGAGGGAAATGAGAGTAGGGGAGGAGATAGGAATTTTTAATAAAAAATGTAGCACATTTACACACTAGAGTACTACTCACCTATAAAAAATAATGACATCTTGAATTTCATATGTAAATGGATTGAACTAGAAAACACCATCCTGAGTGAGGTAACCAAGACCCCAAAAGATAAATATAATATGTACTTAACTATCATTCTTTTTTAGTTCAGACACACCTGCCCAGAAATTTCAATGCTGACAGTAAACTGGACCTGCTCCATCTGTTAGCAATAAAGAAAGTGTCCCACAGACATTTCGACAGGTCAACTTAATGCAAGAAATTCCTGAGCTGAGACCACCCCGTGCTCTGATATGTCAAGTTGACAACGATCAATCATCATATATGACATGATCTTTTATATGAGTCCTACTAAAAGCACAACTGGTCCCTTTACTCACTGCATTCTAAGTGCTGATTGTAATGTCTAAGGATGAGTCAATATATGATGTTTTATTGTATCTTATTTAAGTATAATGGATATGAAACATAAAATGGACACTAAGAGATAATTAACTTGTTTTTTGTCTGTATCTTGAAAATAGGAATCCTACTCATACTGATATTTATTCTCTAAGCAACCTTAGTATCCTTTATTCCTGAAATAATGATCGGAATATATTAATATGTTTTCCTCCAAATTTTCATGAAGCATTACTGTTAATGTCCATCCTTTACTACAGTGGCATATATTATTTCATACACTTGTTAGTGATATGCTTGATATGTTTGAAGAATAACATGCATTTCTTTCAAGTATGTCACTATCACATCTTGCACACTACAGATATTTCAAAAGAACATTAAAGGAAATGGGAATTTATAATTTATTCTCTTTGTCCTAAGATTTATGACTCCTATTGTCTGTTATTGAATAAAGGAGTACACTTAAAAAAAACAGTATGGAAACTGACTACTGTGGAAGCATTGTTTAAAAAGGACATGTATGTATGTATGTATGTATGTATGTATGTATGTATGTGTGTGTCTGTGTATTTATGCATGCATGCATATATGTATGTGTCTGTCTGTCTGTCTGTATTTATGTATGCATGCATACATGTGTGCATGCATATGTCTCTGCGTATGTATGTATGTATGTATGTATGTATGTGTGTGTGTGTCTGTGTATTTATGCATGCATGCATATATGTATGTGTCTGTTTGTCTGTCTGTATTTATGTATGCATATATGTATATATGTACGGAAGGAATCTAAAGGGAAGACATTGCTCAAACTAGACATACTACTAAGTAAAACCTCAAATGTCAGGAATCAGTTACATCTTATTGAATCATTGGCTAAAAAGTCCCACTGAAGCCTCTAAACTTCACAGGTTCTTGCCAAGTTTGCTCTCCACAATCAGAGGAAAGACCCTATTACTGAAGACAACACTTACTTGTGCCTTCAAACACAGAGAAGTTGAGCCGGTGCCTCACTCGAAGTTTCATGCAAACTACCAGAGAGAGGTCATTATCATTATCTCCCAGCTATAAACTCGCACCTGAAGGAAGTGTGGTGACTGCTGGTTGTCTGGTAGCCACTGCTTCTCTGGGCAGCTGGGTGACAGGGGAAGAGGCTGAGGGGGCTTTAGGAAAGGGCTAAGGGAGGCGCGGTCCATAGGGAGTTGGAGGTGAGTGGGGAAAAGGGTAGCCTGCACGTGGATTGTCAGCAAGGCCAAGAGCTGACAGAGATGAAAGGGATAGGGAGACTTGGAGTCTGAAGCAAGAATTTGGGACTCTAGTGAATGAAACTGAGGCGGGAGGAGGGGCACCTGTAAGCAGGTTGAGACTGAGAAGGGAGAGATGGTAATGGAGGACAGGAAGGACAGGGTGATTCACCTATCCGAGTCTCTTCCTGGTGCATGATTGTGGGGGTGGGGGCGGGTGCCAGGTAGGAAATGTGTCTAGGCATTAGCTGCNGGTGCCAGGTAGAAAATGTGTCTAGGCATTAGCTGCCAATAGGAAACAATGGCGACGGGTTGGTTGGAAGTGAGGGCTAAGACGGTCAGTCCACAGGAAGTAGGAAAGCTGGATCCACTTTGAGAGTTGGGGTAACTTCCCTTCTATACTGCCATGGAGGTAAAGAGGGAGGACAGGTCCCTGCATGCATGACCCTGCTGGGCTGGAGGCTGTAATGGAAAGCAAGTGAAAGTCATATTCGTGAGTCCCAGCTTGGTTGTGACCACTGGGATCCCAGATATTGTTTTTAGGTTGCTGTCGTTGCTACAAAGGAATGAGAGGAAGTACGGTAAGTGGAATCTGCCATGGGGTTCGGTGGCGTTTAGGGGACTGGAGAAAGTGTGGGAGGAGAGGCACCTGTGAGCAGAATACATTCAGGGGTGTGGGTGAGATTAGAGAGATTTTGTTGGAGGATAGGAAGGGTAGTGGAAATCACTTATCTGAATCCAGGGTTGGTGAGGCTCCTGGGGATCTCAGTTTCTAGGTATCGGTGGCTGACACGAGGGGTGGAAAGAAGCTAGAGAGAGGGTACAGAGAGGGTACAGGGAGGGTACAGGGAGGGTACACGGGGAGGAAGAATGCTGGGTCTGCTGCGAGGTTTGGTGGAGTACCCTGGAAATGGAGGTAAGATCGGAGGACAGGCTTCTGGAAGTGATCTCCTGCAGGGCTGAGGTTGGGACTGGAGAAATTGTACTCGAGGACAGGACAGAGGGTAAATAGCACCCACCTGGTTTTCAGCCAGGCATGGCCACTGGTTTTCAGGTGGAGAGCATTTCAGGAAATGGAGGTGAGAGGACAGGCCCCTGCTAGCAGGTTGCTACATGGCTGGGGATGAGATTTAGGTGTGTGTGTGTGTGTGTGTGTGTATTATTGGTCTTTTTCTTGTTTGGTTGATTTCTATTTTTGTGGAGGTTTTTTTTTCTTGCTTTGTTTTTGTTTTGGGAGAGAGAACTCATAGATACGTTTCTGTGCGTAGACAAGTGCCGCTCTGAGTCTTGATCACAGTAGCCCTTTGTAGCTGTGGCTGGTGAATGCAGAAACAAATGGCTGTTCAAGGATCTGGACTAAGGGACTGTTGAGTGCATAGGCCTAAGCTAGGCGTCTATAGCATCTTCTCCAAGGCGCAGGAAGCGTTGCGGGAAGTGGGGTAGGAATAATGGAAGGGTAATTTGATGTGAATTCCTATCCTAGGCATGGCATCTTGGATGTAATAACAGCTCTGCAAGCTTGTACTGGGTCTGAACAAGAGTCAGTGGGGGACGCCTAATGGGATTTTCTCTGTCACAAGGACAGCTATTTAGATGTTTATTGATACTGGGGGCGGGGACTTGTGTCTTCAGTGGGTAAGTCCCATGCTCCATTGGATAAATGCATTTCAATTTCCATATTAAACCTAACGAGTCATAAAAATAAAAGAAAAAAATGATATAAAACCTAGAGAAGTCCTTGAAGGAAGGATGGAGAGTTGATCATGATGCAGGGATGGAGATAAAAGAGGGTGAGGTGGTGAGTGTGATCTCAATCCATTATGTATGTGTATGGTATTAACAAAGAATAAATATAATAAAAAGAGATAGTCCCAAAAGATCATACACTATAATCCAGTTGATGTCATCATAGCGATTATAAGGCTGATCTGATCCAACTAACAATCAATGATGTAACATCATACAAACTAGTCTCAAGGTTAGAAATCACATGATCTCAATAGATACAGGAAAGTCTTTTGAAAGAATTTTGCTTATCTGCATGATAAAAATCTTTCTAAAAAATGAAAACAAGGAACATTCCTCAAATAACTAAAGGTTATATACAACGCACCCAAAGTTAAAGTCATACTAACTGGGAAAGCCATGATTGGAAATGAGGTAAGAGTGTCTCCTCTCTGCTCTTACTCAGTGTGTGCTTGAAGTCTGTGCCAGAGCAATAGGTAAGAGAGAGAAACAAGTTACAGATTACAAAAAAGAAGTTAAATTGTCTTAGATTCAGAATACATATTTCTAAAGATAAAATACTCTAAGGACATTGCAAAACTGTTAGATCTGATAAACATTTTGAGCTAAGTAACGGCAGAAGAAATCAACGTACACAAATCAAATATCAGTAATGAACACACTGAGAAAGAAATCAGGAAAATAATTCCACATAATCACCTTGAAAACAAAAACTAAAAAAAGTCAAATACATAATACCTAGATATAAACCTAGTCACTATGGAAATTTCTTCATAAACTAAAAATAGACATACTGTGGATGAGTTGTGTTACTCCAGACTACGTATTTGCTATAATATCTGTGTATCTGTATCGATTGAGGCATTGCTCATAACAGCTAGATTGTAGAAATAGTTTGGTATCACATCAGGTGAATGGACAGCCGGTGTATAATTCAGAGTTTTTTCCAACCACAAAGAAAAACAAAATTGCATTATTTGCAGAAAAGTGAATAAAACGGGACCATCATATTACTTAAGAGAATTCAGAAAGACACATTTTCTCTTATATAGTGAATCTAGTTTAAAAATATGAAGGTGGATGCAGGATATATGTGATGAATGCACGCTACACATATGTTCATGCGCAATTAGTCTTACTGGCAAACTGGTCAAGAGTTTTAAAAACTACTGTAACAGTGAACTGAGAAAAGTTGTAAATGACCTGTGGGGCTTTAGAATTTGTTACAGATTCTAAACTAGACATATTTTTGAGGCCATAACTATTGACAAAAGAGAACATTTTCATGTTTAGCACTTTTCAAATCATATATCAGCACACCATATAAACAATGTTAACATGTTATGTGCATCTAAGACAACGGTCTCTTTTTAGGGACAAATTTAAATAATGTGGTCACACATTCAATATTCTATCTTCATAGAATTATTGCACCAATTTTCTCTAACAAGTACATTTGTGAAATAACCTTTTCTACAAAGGCTGATATATGTTAGTCATTGGTTTTGTTCATGTAGGAATTAAAAATACTAGTGACAATATTTTGGAATGTTTCAAGCTTGTTTTTCTCTGGATGTAATTTTTTAAATATATTGTTGCTCAAATTTATGTTTTTTTTGCCTTTATTTCTTAAATTTCTTCAAACAAGTATTCATTCATTATGGATATTTTGTTTTAATCTTTCAAATATTGTTCCAATTTCATAGTTTTTGAAATCTATTCCCATTATACAAAATAACGAAGAGAGACTTCATGATTCTCAGAAAGACAGCTGATATTAAAACAATGCGAAAAGCAAGATTCCGGAAGAGGGCAGAGGAAAAGGGAATGCTCACACACTGTTGGCGAATCTTAAGTTAATATAACCATGGGAAATGTAAAATACCCCAAATTCAAAAGTACACGGTTATAGAGTCCAGTGTTCTCACTCCTGGGCACTTACTCCCAGTTTCTGAGATTGGTTTGTAGAAAAGATGCCTTTACTTCTGTGATCACTGCAGCACAATTCACAATAGCAAAAATAGGGGGACCCAGACTGCATCTGTCAGTAAGTGAATGGATAAAGAATATGTGATTATGTATGTAGTATACATGATATATATGTGTGTATATATATGCATATATATATGTGTGTACACACACATATTTAAAGTGGACTAATACTCTGCCCTTTGAAAGAAGAACCTTCTGTTATTTCTAAAACTGTTGAGAAACAGACTGTTAATTTATGACAGTTGACAGAAGCTAGGCTAAGAAAGACTCTGGCGTATGGATTCTTTTTTACATGGAGTTGGAAGCCTTAAGGTACACAGACATAGGACAGGATCATGTTTGCAGAGGCAGGGGAGTGGGAAGGACCATGAGATGATGGACTAGGGTACAAATCTCAGACTGGAAGAATGCTATTTCTTTTAAGATTTATTTCCCAACATGGTGAATACTTTTAGTAGCAGTGTATTATTGTACATTTCAAAATTGCTGAGAGTTAATTTCAAAGGTTCTTGTCTCAAAATGATGTGTTTGAGGTACATTAATCAGCTTGATTTATTCCTTCCATATGTACTCACAAATCAGTGTTGGCTTGTATCCTAAAAACATAATGTGATTGTCAGTTGTCAATTAACAATAAGATAGAATGAATAAAAAATAACTGTGGTCACTTCTTCACAAAACACAATAATCCTATCAGCAAAGCATTGAAAAATCAAGACTGTGTGTCTTAAACTTTATTAGCATGAATGATGTGTAACCCTTTATCCATGTAAATATTTTACATTACAAAGTGTTAAGGACCACTTCATTCTGCAAAACATCTAGATGATCTCCCTCAATCTCAGAACTACTTACACTGAATTTTGTACTGGGAGCTAGCATTCTATCGGGGAGTCTCATTACTCCATTCTATGAAGAAGTCAGTTGTCCACAGAGGCAAAGGACTCATTCCTAAACATACTATTGTTTTTCCTTCTGTTTTAGTAATGATTTAGTGTTTGCTTTTCTGCTAGAGATGAATTTTAGATTGTGACCAGACATTCACAATGATTGTTTCTAGAGGAAAGAGTTGGAGCTGTCTGCAGTTCACAGTGAAAACTTCCCAGCATTTGTTGGATGGGAGAACGGTGAGATGGACTCAAGAAACCCGCCCCTCACCCATGTCTGGATGTCTTAGTCCACTGGCTTCCTGCACAAGGATGACCTCACAAGAAAACCCTTATCTAATAGGCTGCACTTATGATAGAGCAGGTAATTAATTTATCCTTCAAATGTTCAAGCAGTTTTATATTATCAAGAAAATATGGATGATTCTACAATATTTTAGTATGTCATATTCTTATACTTTGTAATTTGGAAATTTTTGTTGCAGAGAATATGTACAGAGGGAAACATCGTCAAAGTGTTATTAAAATAAAGGATGCTATGCAGCTTAAAAATCTGTGCAAGTCACCCAGGACTGGAATGAGGCTTTATTAGAAAAAAAAAGAGAAAGGAAAAGTGAGAGGGAGAGGCAGAGGAGAGAGATGGGTAGAGGAAGAGAGAGAGAGAGAGAGAGAGAGAGAGAGAGAGGAAAGAGAAACTAAGGAGCAGAGCGACATGATTTCTGTTTTTTTGGCAGGTATGTGCAAGTACTGGAGAAGCCAGAGGCAATACATATATATGAAAAAGACTGAATTTTCTGCACAAAACTTTGTTTTTTACTAGTCTTCACCTGTCTATAGGAAGCCCATGCTTTGGTAATGGTGCTGTAATTAATAAAATCTAGTTCACGTTAAGGAAAACTAATAGCAACGGGGGCTTGCCAATCAGCCTGTCTACCAACTCCTTAGCTTCATGGTGGGAATGCAACAACTTGGGGTGGGATTTGAGCTTTGTATCACGGCAAAGGCCTCAGCAACAGGCAAGAGTGTGAATACCAGGGAAGGAACTGCTCTCTATGGAGTCTGAGGCTTACCTGGGGGCTTGTTGCTACTTCTGACTTGGGCCACGCCAATGTAAGACACATTTTCATCTTAAGATCACTTAAACATCAATATCTCTACTGTCCTGTTAGTTGTTCCTGGCCATCTCCACTGTCTGGAGAGAAACCCAGGTCTCCATGGGCTAGAAAAGGCTGTTGGTTTTCTTCCCCACACCTGTTCAAATACTGAAGACAACGCCACTGGCTGCTATTTTATTATCCTGGAAGATGACCTATGACTTATAAGACATCAGTGTGTGCGTGTGCGTGTGTGTGTGTGTGTGTGTGTCTTCTGTTTTTCACCAAAGACTCTACCTTTTGCATTATATTTGTTGTGTAGTTTGTATCACAAAAAGGTCACATTGGATAGTCTTTTAGGGAACTAGAATTGTGATCAAATAGGTGACAAAATTAGTAAATAAAATAAATTTCCATTAAGGAACTTAAAATACAAATGAGTGTAGCCTACACCGCATGGCTACATCACACAAAAACTTCTATTAACATGCTTACCCTTCAGTCTTGACCCTTGTAGATGCATTGCAGTTTTTCATTTGTGAGTGTGGCTGCCGGCCTCAGTATCCTTGTGTTCATAACAGACAGCACTTTAAAGAGAACATTAATTTTTTCCCACTGGAGAACAAGCAATCTAAAAATAGATATTTTATTTATAAAGTAAATTGCATATTTTTGATGCTGCAGAATAAAAAGCAAGCCTGTAAAAATTGTAGCTGATTAGAGTCTGTGTGTTTTTGACCCCTACACTCTTGAAAGCTCCAAAACTGAACAAATAAATGTGCTTAATTTTATTTCCCCTCTAATTAGTGAAATCATGGTGCTTTGTGGGTAGGGTGCCCTTCTCCTGTCGCTCTTTGAATTGTTAGGGAAAAGAGATGGCTCCTTACTCATCTCTATGTCTGCAACAATCTTATTCCCTTTGCAAACAGCAGGATGATTTTTTTTTTTTGGTACGTCTGCTGGTAATCAAAGTATAAAAACTCTGTTAGATGCAGAGGGAGAGAGAAACAACGAGAGACAGAGACAGAGATTGACTGTGTCAGCCAAATGAATAAGATATGCCTCGCTGGGCAGTAAGTTGAAATAGAAGCAAATAAATTCAGGTGCAAGTAGCCGGAGACTCCATTTTCTGCTGCCTTGTACACTTGTGGTAATTCCAGGAGTTCACAGAAGACGGAAAAGATAAAAGGCAAAGTCTGCCAGAAAGTTTAGGTCCTTTGTATCGAGGATGAAAAATGCCCTTTGGGGATACATAAAGTTCTTCAAAGGCTCCGATGTTCTGAATGCCAAACAGTCTCCCTGGACGGATTCCCTTCAGAAGTGCTGAGCAGAGGAACTGTTGGCCAGACGGCTAGGAAGGTGGCGCTCACTGACGAATGATTCATTTTAGCTTATGCCACGCAGAATACTGCCCTTCCTTGGGCTGGGGTTAGGGAAGGTAAAGACGTGGAAATTCAATGCACACTGTTCTACCTTTTGCCTGACTGTGATGCGGCCCACAGTTGTTCAGAACCTGCGCCTGGTCTTTTATCTTTACTGACCAGTTCTTTGGCTTTTTACTTTACTATAGAAAGCTTCAGTTGACAGCAGGACAACACAGACTTTGTTACTGGGAATGAAGCCACTGGGGATGGAAAATTGTTTATTAGCTGTTAGCACTGGTTCCTCCCTTGTGCCGTATCTTCTTTGTCATATATCTCTTGATATTCTACTATAAGTATACAATTGGAGAGATGTCAAGCCCTGCAGGGGTGGGGTCTGAGGTGATCATTCACTAGTTCATCATTTTTGGACTAATATTATTAGTTATATTAATATTATTTTAATTCTCTAACCTACAGAAAAGACAGGGCAACTAAACTGTTTAATGGATTCATGAAAAATGAATACAATGAGGTTGTTTACAGTTTCTGGTTTTTTTTAATGTTATACTTAAAACATTATCTAAAATAAGGATCAGTAATATAGTCTGTCTTTTAATAACTATTTTGAGAATACAGGCTTGGTCTTGGAGCAGGTCTTTTTATTACTGACACATCAAACTTGAATAAACCTAAGGTGCTGCCTGAAAGAACTATGCTGACATCTCTGAAGAGCAAATAGAACAAAATGCCTTTTGTGTTCTGTTTCATTACCTGTGTATCTGTCCTGTGGAATTTCATGAGGGAATGTCTGAGTGGTATGCAGCTGAGGAATAAGTTTAAGCTGGGAGAGCAACAGAACCTATTGTTCTTTTTTTAAAACAACCTTTTAAATTTTGTATTGAATATATATATATAATATATTTCATACAATATATTTTGATTATATTTTCCCACTCTACGCTTCCCAGATCCTCCCCACCACCCTATTCACCCAAATTAGTTTTCTTTCTCGGTTTCTCTATCTCAAAAATGAACAATAAATACAAACAAAAACAAGAAACATAAAAGAATCCTACAAAAGCCCGAAAAACCAAAACCAAAACAAGCAGGCAAAAGGCAAAAGATCAATACTGCCCTTAAGTGGTTTTTTTTTGTCCATACACATGAGCATTATTGGAAAAAAAGTCTTCTTCATAGCACCTAGGCTCTGCCACAAGGGTGATTGGCCCAGCCTACAAATCTGTTGTCCCCTTGAGGCCGCTCTGTCACACCTCTGATTTGCTTCTGGGGCTGTTTTTGTGTTCGCTGGCAGTAGGTAGAGCCTTTGTCATGGCCATAGCCACCACTGCTGCAGGAACCTCCATCGCCCATCTGGGTCCAGCCAGTTTGCTTCCATGTGTGACGTCACACACGAAGATCATTGCATCCTGTTAGCATTACCCCACTTCAGGTTTTGTTTTAATGAAAAAGGAAAAGAAATCAGATTATTTTAGGTAAGCCCTATCTGAGGCTCAGCAGCCACTGGTTTTATCAGGGCCCTTAAACATCATCCCGAGACTCCCCTTTACGGAGCTCACAGACGTTTAGCTTAACAAACGGCAAAGGAAACTTCTAACTTGTTACATAAACATTGTTTGCTTAGAATTCCAAATTCGAGGGGCTGGAGAGATGGCTCAGCAGTTAAGAGCACTGTTTGTTCTGTTCCCAAGTTCAGTTCCCAGCACCAACATGATAGCTCACAACTGTCTGTAACTCCAGTTCTGGGGGATCTGACACCTTTACAGCAATGCCCGTAAAATATATTTAAATAAATTATAAAAAATCAAAATAAAAAGAATTCCAAATTTGAAGAATATAGGAAAGCACTTAGAGAAGATAAAACAGACCCCTTGCTATTGATTTTTCTGAAAATAGTGCTGCCTTTATAATCTTATTGTTTTGAAGTTGGTATTTAGGAATAGTATTAAGAGTGAATGACCTTGCAATTTTTTTCTGGGCTGAATTTCTTTCTTTTTATATTTTTTTATTTTTATGAAAAATTTCCACCTCTACCCCTTCCCCCATTCCTCCCCCCTTCCACCTCCCCTGCTCCCTAACTCTCCAGTCCAAAGAGCAGTCAGGGTTCCCTGCCCTGTGGGAAGACCAAGGTNAGTCCAGTGCTCCAATGTGGGTCTCTGTCTCTATCTCCATCCATCGCCAGCTGAAGCGTCTATGGTCATATGCAAGATATTCATCAGTGTGGATATAGGATGGGGCCAGTTCAGGTGCACTCTCCTCAGCTGCCCATGGAACAAGCTGGGGACATCTCCTTGAATACTTGGGAACCCCTCTAGAGTCAAGTCTCTTGCCAACCTTAAAATGGCTCCCTTAATTGAGATATGTACTTCCCTGCTCCCATATCCACCCTTCCTCCATGCCAACTGTCCCATTCCCCCCAGATTTCCCCATCCTCCCCTTCTTCTTTCTCTCTCCCCCTCTCCCATTACCCCCACACTACCGCCACCCCCATGCTCCCAATTCTTGCCTGGCAATCTTGTCTACTTCCAATATCCAGGAGGATAATTGTATCTTTTTCTTTAGGTTCACCTTCCTAATTAGCTTCTCTAGGATCACAAATTATAGGTTCAATGACCTTTAATTATGGCCAGAATCCACTTATAAATGAGTACATACCACATTCATTGCTTTGGGTCTGGGTTACCTCACTCAGGATAGTGTTTTCTATTTCCATCCATTTGCACGCAAAATTCAAGATGTC
>LOEQ01015428.1:999-16478 GCA_001685075.1 Bramus lutescens
ATTTTTTTCTACTTCTTCTGGATTAGGGTGTTCAAGTCTTCCTGTTGTAGGTTCTCTGGGTTCTGGTGTTATCATGTTGTGTTTCAGATTGTTGGAGGAATTCTGGCATTGGCGCCTGCCCATCTCTTCCTTCAAATGCTCTCTGATGGATCTTCTAGAACAGGATCAGGGCCCCTTGCTAGCCAGGGACCTCACAGACAGAAGGCCTAGCTTGCTGCCTGCAGTCTTATTGAAACAAGGGAACTCCCACCTGGTTCCACTCACCACCCCATCCCAGCGCCCAAACAGGCTGAGCTGGGGGATTTTATGGCCCCCAAGAAGGGAGGGGGGTGCCTGGGCGTGAGCTGGGATGGGATAGAAGCCCCTGCAGAATGACCAGGAAGTTAGGGGGTTGAGGAATGTCTGTGCTCCATTTCCAGGGCTTCTGTCATGGGTCAGGAACACACTCACCCCTCCAATTGATCTTCTGGTACAGGATCAGGGCCCCTTGCTGGCCAAGGACCTTGCAGACAAAAGGCCTACCTTGCTGTAGGCAGGCTATCGAAACAAAGGAACTCTGGCCTGGTTGCACTCTCTCTTCTGTGACACTGTAAAGAGCTATCGGTAAGCACCTAATGTTGCCCTTCAAGATGCTACACAATTCTCTATTTTCTCCTCGTTCTTACCAAAAGTCTCCCTTGATGTTTTCTTTCATTCTGTTTATTTTTAACCATAGGTTATGTGTGCCATTTGTTTATAATTTGTTTGACTTCTTTTTCAAATTACTGTATTTTTATTAATTATCATGGATGATTATTCCTTATAGAAACTTGGAGACAGAGAATTTACCTAACCAGAAAGGGAACGTATATGCAAAGAAAGCAGGTAGAAATCTCAGGGACAGGCAGGTCTCCCAGGTGTCAGCAGGGTGAATTCACCACTTCAAAGGCACACCAGCATGATATTCTGGGAACGTTGGGTGGGGATGGCAGTTATGTATGAATTCTTCCATACCTGGGCTCTGGGAGACTCTCAATCCAGTTCCACAACAGAACCCCACAAAGATGATTAAATAATTGACCAGAGAACGAAAGACAGTCAAACATGGAAGACCGGAGTGGAAGGTTAATGCTTCTCAGCTACCAGTTTATACGTTATGACTAATCCTACATAGCAGCTTTCCTAAGGAGGCCTTAGGAGTCCATGGGTTTGCAACTATAGGTACTGGCCTCCTAGCAGAACCCTGACGACTCAGAAAGCAAACCCTCTTCCTCTGGCTNATTTTTTTCTACTTCTTCTGGATTAGGGTGTTCAAGTCTTCCTGTTGTAGGTTCTCTGGGTTCTGGTGTTATCATGTTGTGTTTCAGATTGTTGGAGGAATTCTGGCATTGGCGCCTGCCCATCTCTTCCTTCAAATGCTCTCTGATGGATCTTCTAGAACAGGATCAGGGCCCCTTGCTAGCCAGGGACCTCACAGACAGAAGGCCTAGCTTGCTGCCTGCAGTCTTATTGAAACAAGGGAACTCCCACCTGGTTCCACTCACCACCCCATCCCAGCGCCCAAACAGGCTGAGCTGGGGGATTTTATGGCCCCCAAGAAGGGAGGGGGGTGCCTGGGCGTGAGCTGGGATGGGATAGAAGCCCCTGCAGAATGACCAGGAAGTTAGGGGGTTGAGGAATGTCTGTGCTCCATTTCCAGGGCTTCTGTCATGGGTCAGGAACACACTCACCCCTCCAATTGATCTTCTGGTACAGGATCAGGGCCCCTTGCTGGCCAAGGACCTTGCAGACAAAAGGCCTACCTTGCTGTAGGCAGGCTATCGAAACAAAGGAACTCTGGCCTGGTTGCACTCTCTCTTCTGTGACACTGTAAAGAGCTATCGGTAAGCACCTAATGTTGCCCTTCAAGATGCTACACAATTCTCTATTTTCTCCTCGTTCTTACCAAAAGTCTCCCTTGATGTTTTCTTTCATTCTGTTTATTTTTAACCATAGGTTATGTGTGCCATTTGTTTATAATTTGTTTGACTTCTTTTTCAAATTACTGTATTTTTATTAATTATCATGGATGATTATTCCTTATAGAAACTTGGAGACAGAGAATTTACCTAACCAGAAAGGGAACGTATATGCAAAGAAAGCAGGTAGAAATCTCAGGGACAGGCAGGTCTCCCAGGTGTCAGCAGGGTGAATTCACCACTTCAAAGGCACACCAGCATGATATTCTGGGAACGTTGGGTGGGGATGGCAGTTATGTATGAATTCTTCCATACCTGGGCTCTGGGAGACTCTCAATCCAGTTCCACAACAGAACCCCACAAAGATGATTAAATAATTGACCAGAGAACGAAAGACAGTCAAACATGGAAGACCGGAGTGGAAGGTTAATGCTTCTCAGCTACCAGTTTATACGTTATGACTAATCCTACATAGCAGCTTTCCTAAGGAGGCCTTAGGAGTCCACGGGTTTGCAACTATAGGTACTGGCCTCCTAGCAGAACCCTGACGACTCAGATAGCAAACCTTCTTCCTCTGGCTTTCAGCCAGGTTTTTTTCCACTGTAAAGATTGCCTGCTGTTGAGGTCATAGGGCAGCAAGACTTTCGGCATCCAAGGTCAAATAACTTTCTTGGGAGTGATGCTGTGCATGGTAGGATGTTTACACACCGTCAGTCTCAATTCTGTAGATGCCACTAGCATCCCCAACACAGGTCAGCTGTGACCACCGGAAGCCTCTCTGGGCCTGACCAAATCTTCCCAGCAGGTGATGTCCCTTCCAAGTAAGCAGCACTGGAGCAGGCATTTGCAGCACACCCATGTCTAACCACTCTCCAGGTCACCAAAAGAGACTTTTAAATCAGGCAGTCTAGAAATAAACAAAACCATGTGGATCACATGTCCTGTTAACTGTAGTACATGTTGCTGCACCCTGGGTTGGAGAACAGCCTTTCCTTCTCCATAGGCAATAGAAAGAAGGGCGTGTGCATACTGACCTTTTGATTGAGGCTGGGTACCAGTCAGAGTGCATGGTATGCCCTAACTCATTTTATCCTCCAATGGGCTCATGAGGTGAATACAGGGGTGGTTTACGTTTTACAGAAGAGGAAACTAAATCGGCCCACAGAATTAAAGTCTGCGTATTGCTAACGTCAGCGCTCTCAGACCTGCTTCTTCGAGCTTCCTCTTACAGGACCTCACTGACACCCTCCCTGATAGCATACTTTATGCAATGCAGTCCAGTCAACTGCTGCATAAGACCTGGCCCGGCCAGGGCACCTATGTGGGAGCAGACGAACCCTGCAAAGAGAAGAAATTTAAACACCTTGCTAAGTTTAAGCTGGGTATGATTGGAGATACCACCTGCCCCATCCCCGGCGCACAGATAGAGACACAAGTAGTGACTGTGGAATGCAGGACAAAACTGACAACCAAGGGATAAGTAGAAAAACCAAAGCTACAACAGGCAGTCCCCTGACCCTCATAGCCCAGATGAGGGCTCTTGCCTGCGGCAGAATCTAGCAGGGCATTGATGATCTGGTCCAGCACCACTGCCTCTGTTGAGGACTCGCAGTTTTCATGAGTGGCTCTGATGTTCTGAACAGGTAGATGCTGGCTTGGGAGAACCAGATGGCTTTGCCTGATGCTGTAAGTGAATTCCCTCATTCTGCTCTTGACAGCCAGCTCTGGGGGAGGAGCACCTGTCCTCCCCATTTCAGAGAACAGGAAATGAAAGCTAAGTCAGCCCAACCTCCATGAGGCATTTGACTGTCCCAGGTGACAGTTTACGACTCCTAAAATCATCCAGCCCACTCTGGAGCCCCCATAGTCACAGCCCTAGGCACGGGCCGGTCTCTTCTGTCCAGGCAGGTCCAGGGTCATGACTGCAGTACTGTCTTAGCTTGTTGGACCACAGGACGGGTGGCATGAGCAAAAGATGTATATTGTTCTTATAATTCTGAAAGCAGGTTGCTCTCTCAAAGGCTTCTTCCCTGTGCATTCAAATGATGAGCGTCTGTCCTAATCTTCTCATAAAGACACCAGTCACATTTAAATCAGGAATTGCACTCAAACCCTCGGTTTTAGTCCTTCTGCCTGGGGGTCATCCAGTCCCCACCCTGGACTGAGCCCTGGCAAGCCTCTTTCCCACTCATGACACAGATCAATGACATCAATTTTAACTACAGAAGGCAAAGAAGGAAGAGGTGGCTCGCTCAGGTCTCCAATTGCCTGAATTTATTCACAGGATTCCTTTAGTCTCTTTTTTGGGTCACCTGAAGCCAGCATGTTCTTCCTTGACTCTGCTGCCCCTGTCCCTAGGGCTTTATGTTTGGCCCAGTGGGAAGCCAAGCCAGAAGGCATTGATGTCCCCCAGGTCAGCTCTGAAAGACTCATGTTTTCTTTTCAGCTCAGAAGCCTCTGCTCCCAGACAGGGCTCCCTCATGGGCCACTGCACACCAGGCAATCTCTCCCTCCACAGCCCAGCCCTTGTGGTTCCCCCTAAGCAAACCAGGCTTCAATGCCTCGGTGTTTACACTCCAACCTGTGGCTCGGGCTGTTTGCTCTCAGTGGGCTGTGACCCTACCTCCCAGGATGCTACTGTGCATCTGTTGAATTTGCAGCTTCCTGTCCTCCCATATTTTCTCCCCTTCTCCATCTGTAAATGGCATTTCTCAGGGCAGGAGGGAGGCTCTGGACCACAGCTATGTTTCCTGTCTCTGGCCTTGCCGGTTCCAATCAAAGGCAGATGCCTGCGGTGTGCCCGCTCTGCTGGGCTTAGGAGGGAGGTCAGAGGGAAAAGAGCTCCCCTCATACCCCAGACCTGCTGTGCTAACTACCTCTGTAGCTTTGCTTGGCACAGGACAGCAAAACGTTACAGCAGTTTTGAACTCCCAAGACTGAGGTTCAAATCCCACACTGGGGGTTTCTTAATGGCCCCTGACGATTCTCCTCTTGGAGCTGTACGACAGAGGTTGGGTGACAGGATACACCCCATGAGGGCAGAGAGTGCAGAGATACGTCCCCTCCTTAGCGTGGTTGTTGTGGGGATGAGTTGGTAGAGCCTGGGATGAGGTCTGGACTTGGTGAACCTCCCACGATGCTAGTGTCTTCCAATTCCACACCACAGGATCTGAGCCAGCAAGTCTTTCTGTTGCCAAAGAAGAGCACAAGGCGCTCTGGTCGCGTGTACTCACCCCTGCCCCTGCCAGCACCACCCCTGTATCTAAGACAGCTGACCAAGTAAGGGAAGCGGAGCCAATGTGTTCCTATATCAACAGCTTAGGCCTGAATTTCTGCTTTTCTATTTTATAACAAAACACTTCCATATTTCATGTTGAAAAATAAGACTAACTCTTCTTTTAAGAAGAAATATCAACACATCCATTTTTAAGTGAAAACAAAAGTTTTCCCCAGGCTTCAGGAACTTTCTGTGGCAGGGATTTTAAACAGTCATCAGCGCCCAAACCCGCATCTGCTCTTAACTCTTGAGGGAAATGGAGTTAACTCCCTCCAAGGTCAGCCGAGGGAGGATACTTTGTGTCTGTCATATAACTGAGGTGGGGATGGCAGCTGCCTTCCACACCACACATACACACACACACACATGCTTTCTTTTANAACTGAGGTGGGGATGGCAGCTGCCTTCCACACCACAAATACACACACACACACACACATGCTTTCTTTTACCCTGACCCCCACCCTCCCCAACACCCGCCTCCAAAAGCAGCCACCATTAATGACCAAAGAAGCCGCTTTATTCCTTGAGAAGGATTTCTGGGTCTATTAGTCTGCAGTAGTTTGAATATAGTTGGCCCCATAATCTTTAGGGAGTGACACTATTAGGAGGTATGACTTTGAAGGAGTGGGTGTGGCCTTGCTGGAGGAAGTGTGTCACTGTGGGGACAGGCTTTGAGGTCTTTTGTTTAAGTTTCACAGTCAGCCGACTTTCTGTTCCCTGCAAGCCAAGATGTAGCCAGCACCATGTCTGCCTGTGTGCCACCATGCTCCCTGTCATGATGATAATGGACTGAATCTCTGAAATTGTAAGCGAGCCAGCCCAATGAAGTGTTTTCTTTATAAGAGTTGTTGTGGTCATGGTGTCTCTTCACAGCTATTGAAACCCAAACTAAGACAAAGACCTCCCTTTCTGTCAAGCATCCCTGAAAGCTAAGCAAGAAGGCTACCAGTCTTTCCAATTCCCAAGGAGGCTCCAAGGAAAGTCATGGAGAGGGCAGAAATGTAGATCCAGACCCAAGTTCACTCTGAGGTCTACCACCAACCTCCTGAATGGCCCTGAGTTGTCCAAGGAGCTATACACAGGGCAAAGAGAAAATAGGAGGTGAAAGGCAACTCATAAGGAAACCCTCCTCCCCACCATTCCTTCTGACATAGATATTGAAGTCTCCATACCTATGTTCTCACAGATCCCAAATCACACACACCCAGAATGTCATGCAGCCGAGCCCACCAGTTGCCCTCGGGCCAAACACACTACTGTAAACCTGCGTCCAAGGAGGTTTACTATGGGTCAGAAGCCTAAAGAAGCTGCAGTTCAATTTAAGCACTGATGATGCCAGCACAGCGCTTTGAGCTGGTTTCGAGCAGGGGAGTTGTCTTTAGAAGCAACGGTCTGGAGGCATGCTATCCAACCAAGCCAAGAGATGGCCACAGCTCACCTGGGGCCTCTGGCAATATGCTATTATTTCCTGTAGACACATGGAACTCTGGCGTGGAGCCATGGACTCTTCAAGGGAAGCCTGGAGGGAAGCCAGGACCCTAGAGACAGCAGGTGTGTAGCAATGGCACCAGGGAGAAAGCAATATCTAGTCACCTTGACTTGCCATGACTTGGAAAATATGCAGTTACTGAAAAGCCAGGGGTCCTGGCATCTCTGAATCCTGAAACACAAAGGATCACCATCAGTGTGTGTCTGCATCTCTGTCCCTTTCTCTCTCTATCTAGATGTCTCTCAGTCTTCCGGATTCTCCAAGATATTGATGCATGGGAGTGTTTTCACTGAGCTTCTGAGTTTGAATTATCACATGGATTTCTGTCCTGCTCCATCTGCTTCCAGAACTGTGTGCAAACACTTACATCCAAAGCCCAGAAAAAGGGAGGAGGAACATAAAACACTTTTATTTGTCCTGACCAGAAAAGACAGACGATCCAGGATGTGTGAAAGAAAGTCAGAAAAAGAAAGGGAAACAGATTGTCAGTCCTGGTCATAGCCCACAAGGAGCCTCGCAAACCCAAACAAAGAGGCGCCTGGCTACAGATAAACTAAGACCCAGTATGTTGTCCACACCTGACCACGCAGCCTTGCATCATCTCCCTCATACAGACCTGGGATGAAATCCTGACCCTCCAGCTTGCTACTGTATGGGCTTGAACAAACCACTTAGCCTGAGACTCGGTTCCCTCCACTGTGAAACAGGGCGGCCACAAAGGTGCCAAGTAAAGGAGAATGGCAAAGCAGGGGTAGTGGTGCTGATGGTGGAGGGTTAGCAAAGATAACAACATTGAAGGCGGTGATGGTAGTGACAGCAAAGGGGTTGGTCAGGGGGACTGTGGAGATCATGACGAAACTGTGGGTGATGGTTACGAAGGTAATGGTGTTGGTGGTGACTGGTGGAAGAGCTGGTGGAAATGATGGTGTTGGAGGTGAGGATGGGGGTGACAGTGGATACTGAGGGGGCAGATGGTGACGGAGATCATAGAGGTAGTAAAGAGAGTGGTGGTGGTGGTGATGGTGGAGGTAATGGTGATGGTAGTGATGATTGCTGAGTAGAGGGAATGATGGCAACCATAACAGTGGCAGTGGTGATGATGGCACAGAGGTGACAACGGTAGAGGGGGAGGTGGAGATAACGGGACGGGTGGTGATGATAAAGGTAATGATGATGACTTGGTGGTGGTGGCAGAGGTAATAATGAAAGGACGAGGGTGGGAGTGGAGGTGTTTGTAAACATGAGAATGCGGTAGGTGGTTGCAGGGGATGCTGGAGACGGCAGCAATGGCAGGTGTAATTAATGGTGCTGTTAGAGGCAGCGGTGGCAGCTGGATACAGTGGTGTAAGCAGCGAAGCTGTTGGTGGGAGGGACAATGGAGGAGATGGTTGCCATGGTGCTGCTGGAAGAGGAAGGGGCTGGATGGGTTTGCTCATTCTGAGGCCTTCCTCAATTCTGTCGCCCTTTGGGAAAGCCAGTGACAGCATGTCTCCTCAGGGGACTTCCAGAGTCACTATGACACACTGCAATCTCTTCCACTGAAGTCAAATAGGACATAGGTGTGATTTTGAACTCCTCAGCAAACCCAGCCCGGGGCCACACCCAGGGTCGGGGAGCACTCGAGTGAAGACACAGAGTTTGCCTTTTCCCTCCAAGTCAGTGACTCTCAACCCTCCTAAAGGTGCCACCCTATAGTGCAGTCCCTCACATTGTGGCGACCCCAACCACAAAACTATTTCCCCGCTATTTCGTAACTGTAATTTTGCTACTGTTATGAACCGTATTGTAAATATCTGATGTTTCAATGGTCTTAGGAAACCCCTTCTTGCCTCCAAAGTCCTCAGCTTCCTCACAGGGTCCTTCCCACTCTCTCCCCTTCTCCCCTTTCCCCTAAAAACCTGATTTTGGAGGCTCTTGGGTAAAAAAAAGCCGAAGAGAACATTAAAATACAGTTCTCACGCCAATGCCTTCCTCTTCGCATCCCAGCTACCATGATGAGATCCTCAAGATTCAGAAAATGAACTAGAAACCAAGGTGAACTGTTGGGGAATATTCTTTTCAGGTGTGTGACTTTGTGTACGCTGCATCTGTTTAACTCTGGGAAGCTGTGTTACTGTGTCTGTCTAAAACACCTGATGGTCCTAATAGAGAAATAAACAGCCAATAGCGAGGCAGGAGCAATGATGGGCAGGCTGGTAGGCAGAGAATATAAATAGAAGCAGAAGCCTGGGCAAAGAGAGAAGGAGGAAAAATAGAAAGAGAAGACGACGTCAGGGGTAACCACCCAACTACACCGCAAGCCATGGAGAAAGAAACAAAGAAAGGTATACAGAAATAAAGGGAAAAGCCCAGAGGCAAAAGGTAGATGGGATAACATAAGTTAAGAAAAGCTGGCAAGAAACAAGCCAAGCTAAGGCCAGGCATTCATAGCTTAAGAAGAAGCCTCCATCAGTGATTTATTTGGGAGCTGGGTGGTGGGCCCCTCAAAAAGCTAAAAGAGTCAAACATCACACAACAGTAAACCTCAAAATGGTGAGAACAAATTGAAATCAGAAGAATTTTGAGTCAAGAATTGAGTGGCAAAATTTTAAATGTACTAGGATTTCTTCTTTTCAGTACTTATTAATTGTACAAAACCATGGTTTTATTGTGACATTTTTCACCCACACATATATAAACTATTTCTGAAAGACGAATTTGAAGAATATTAACCGAGAGCTCATTGCATCCTTAAGCAGAAGGTTCTGGAGAACAGAGCCATGAAGTAATTTTGCAGGAAGTATGTCCTGTGGAGATCTGGGAAGTGTGGTAGAGTGGGAATATGAGAGCTGAGTCACATCGTTGGCTCAGATCCGGATCCACTGGCAGCGATCCACGCCATCGCCTCACCCCTCCATCTCACATCTGCAAACTGGACATTCATCTATGTAAAGGTGGAAAAAAAATGGTTTTGAAATGGTGAAGGGCTCTACAAACATGAGAGTCTTGTTTGTTTTAGTCTCTGGTTCACTTAAACATCTACTTTCTTTTTAATTTTTTTTTCTTTGAGAGCCGTGTATCTCAGGTTGGATGCAAACCTGCTGTGTAGCTGAGGATGACCTTGAACTTCTGACCCTCACCTCTGTCTCCTAAATGTTGGGCTTAAGGTTATGTGCCACCATGCCTGGTTTACCTGTAGCCGGGAATTCAGGCTTCATTCATCATAGGCAAGCTTTATCCTCTGAGTAACATCCCCAACCCTGAACATATTTTTAAAATAAACTTCCTTCATAGCAAGTATATGGTTCCCATCTGTCCTCACGTGAAATCAACGACCCCAGCTCATTCTGCTTCCACTTTCCTGAGCCCCTGGGTTATAATAAGCTCTGTGATAAATGGGGAGATGCCTGGCACAGACTCACGTCAAGAGCTATCTGCAATTGGGCAGCATCTAAGGCTTTTCTTTCTACCCACTTCCTAGCCTCCTGACCCGGCTGCTTACTTAGCCCATCACTCCTATTGCAGGAAACTTTCCCTTCCCCCATCTTCTACTCCACATTGTGATCTTAGAACAGCTCAGACACAGGTCTCTGCATCCCTCCCCCCAGTTCTGGACTCACCGGTTGACTGTGGTCCACACCATTCTCAGATGTCAGTTGCATGGAAGCCAGGTCTAAGCTGTCCTTTGCCTGCATGTCTCCAACCCCAAGGACACTAGGAAGGGTTTATTTATTAGTGTCAAGAGCCTATTTAGACTCTATTCACTCAGAGATCAGGTGCCAATTATATCAATGGAGAAATGGCCAAAATACAGGGGCACATTTGACCCAGAAATTTTCCAATGCAATGCCCAAAGCAGAGATGACAAGATCCCAAGGCGGCCCGGGACAAAGGAAGTATCCTCCAACAAAGGACAGCCATCATTATCACTGTCATAAACATCACTGCTATTCAGCTCCTTCAAAAGGATGAATCTGCCAAAATAGAAGCTGTGACCATTGCACTGTCCTGTCTGGAAGACCCAGCCCAGCTACTGAGAAGAGACTCACCAAGAAGGGCCAAATCAGCAGATCTTACAGTGTCTCTGTCACTCTTGTAACAAGAAAGTGCCATGGATGGGAGCACTGTAAGGGTTGGGGTAGTGGCAGATGTTGTCTCCTTTATCTCCCAGAATGGAAGAGGATAGCAATTAGCAAAAAAAAAATGCTGTAACCTTCGCATCTTACATGATGTCACTGACATCCTATGGGTCAGCATTGCTATTTGTGTTGCTTGCTTGTTTCTCCATCACATTCTTGAGCAAAAGTGATTCTCTCATCAGCATCTGGACAACAACAGACAGTTGGCTATGATTTCAAGCCTTTGGCAGGTGTCTTAGTCAGTGTTTTTATTGCTGTGGTGAGACACTGTGACCAAGGCAACTCTTATAAGGAATACGTTTATTTAGGCAGTTTGCATTTTCAGAGGTTTAGTACACTATCATTACGGCAGATGCTATGCAGGCAGACATGGTGCTGGAGAAGGAGCTCAGGCAACAGGAAGTGACTGCCCACTAGGTCTAGATTGAGCATATGACACCTCAAAGCCTGCCTCTACAGTGACACACTTCCTCCAACAAAGCCGTACCTACTCCAACAAGGCCACATCTAATTCGCTACTCCCTATGGACCTATGTGGGGACGTTTTATTCAAACCACCACAGAAGGTCAACTCAAGAGACATCATCTTCCTAGAAACAGTTGCCAAGGGAGATTTTAGGGGTGGACCCAACTCAAGGGAGGGGATCTAGAGGGACAAGTAACACACCTGTGTGGAGGGGGTGGAGGGAAGGAAGGCTTGTCACCAAAAGGGTGAAGGGAATGTCAGCATCCAGGCAAACCTGGCCCCGCCCCTTGAGGACTTGACAGAGTGCATCAGGCCTGCATGCTGAGCAAGCAGTACCCTATCCCTTTAAATGGTGAAACTCTGCCTACTTCTCTCTCTTCCTCTTTCTGCAGATCTCTGTATCTCTTTCTCTCCCTCTTTCCCTTCTTTTCCCCACGTCCTTTATCTCAATAAAACTCCCCACTTAAGCTCTGTCTGTATGGTATATTTGTCTCTCGGTGGGGCTTCCTGGCTCCTTCCCACCAAGGTCCCTCTAATGCATAACCCTTACAGGGAAACTTCTCCAGGCAGTGTGCTGGCTATTCCCTTGTTAGATGTTCTAGTAGTCTTTCTGTTTAGTTTGATATTCCTGGGAATTATTTCATTCAAAGTTTCTTTGTCGTATCAGATCCAGCATCACGTTTGTATATGAAATACTTTATCAAAAACAGCCCCTTGGCTAGTCTTCAATGAAACGACAAGCATATAACCTAAGTCGGTATTTTTAAGTAACTGTAGTGCCTTATGATGGAAATGAGAAATGAGGTCATTGACAGAGAAAGGTGAACAAACATCCAATACATTAATGCCTGTGAACAAACTCCCCTGGAAAACACAGTGCGTGAACCAGATGCACACACCTGCTGGTATTGTCTACATTCAGCCTGGCTGGCCGACATGTGAGCACAACAGTTAAAGAGGCACATTAATGACAGGCGTAGAGTCACAAGAATGCAGTGCCTATAGGTGCAGAGAAAGAGAACAGCATATGTCGGCATCTCAAACCCCAGGTAAGGCGTTGTCACCAATAATGTGATTTGTCAAAAGGTATAATGACTCTCAAAAAAAGTTACAAGCATACAGAACACACTTGGTCCATTTGTGCAGTGCCTGCTTTCATAGAGAACACAGTGCTGATAAAGTCAGTGATTGACATATTAAAATAAAATGGTGTCTGATACTCTATTACAGTTTGAATGTGAAATTATTCTCCATGGGCTCATGTGTTAGTAGCTTAGACTCCAGGTGGTGATGTTAGTTTGGGAGATGCTCAAATGTTCAGGGTGGTACCAACTGGAGCATGTAGGTTCATCACTCAAGCATAGCCTTGTGGGCTAAATCCTGCCTTGACTTTTACCCTAGCTCCTGACTGCCTCTCTGCAACCCGCCTTCCATCATATAAACAGCCTTCTTCTGCCACGAGTGTCTTCCATGATACCTCTGCCTTACCATGGCTCTACAAGCAATGAATCCAGCCAACTGTGGAGTGAAACCTACCTAAGCAGGATCCAAGAAGCAGAAGAAAGCCTGCTTCCTTTTAGCTGTTTCCCTCAGGTATTTGGTTACAGTAACCAAAAAGCTAACACAGGCCCAGATAGTTGGAAACAATTTATTTAATACACATGAAAAGCTAGAAGAAAAAAAACATTGGTCCAGGATGCCTTGCACACTATGAGATGCCACAACTCTCTAGTCCCCCAGCCCACAAAGATCTGTTAGAGCCCCATCTTATCCCTACCCCTCACTGCTGACAGATCTGGGAGGAGGAAGTAGTGCCTTTGGTTGTCTACCCATGTGGAGACTCCACCAGACCCCAAGGGATAGTTCCAATCCCCTGTTCACATGGAAGGGCCTGATTCAACTAAATGGATTACTAAAACACCCAAAAGTCTAGAATCTGGGTAAAGGAGTGGGAGGAGTTATGGGGAGGGAAGGAACATAAAAGGGGGAGGAAGAAGGAGTCATCACAATTTATTATTATATAGTATAAAATTGACAAAGAACACTAACATAGTTAAATGTGCACAAACTGTTTAAAATAATATCCCTGCAGGTTTTCAAAATATTTTGCATGAGTTTTCTGGTCTAGTCCAGTGCTTCCCTCATAAGGTGAATCAATAGGTTTAGGGAAAAAGCTTGGTTTAATTAAGGAAAGCTAAAATGAAAATTAGTGTCTAAGCCAGGCAGCGGTGGCACACGCTCCAGAGGCAGATGAATCTCTTGAGTTCAAGGCCAGCCTGGTCGACAAAGCAAATTTCAGGATAGCTAGGAGGTTACACAGAGAAATCTTGTCTCGCAAAACAAAAACAAACAAACAAATAAATAAGAAAATAAAAGATTTTTAAAAAACAAAACAGTGTCTTCCAGCACCCAGGTCAGGGCTTCACTGAATTCCTGGGATGCTCCCTCACTCCCTGGATGCACAGTATCAAGTTACGTTGACAAAGTGCCCTGTCAGCCTCAGCTTCATCCTGCATCGGTCTTGCCTTTGAGCACCAGTTCTTTCTGCTCAGGGACTAAACTGAGCATTTTTTTGCAGCTCTGCTATGAGCAGGAAGGCATTGATATTTGAAAACAGCATGCTTCCCTGCCTATGAGCTTATCTCACTTGGGGGTAAAAGCTCAATCCTAGAGGCTATTAACACCTGACCCAGGGGCAAAGAGAATAAAAACCACAGGGAAGGTCACTAGGAAGGGCTTGGCCTTCACTCAGCTACACACAAAGGAACCGTTTTAAAGACAAGGGTTTCACAATCTCGTTTGCTTTTTTTATTATTACACTGATAACTATTCATTTTGTATCTGTGTATGTGTACATAGGCACATGTGTGGAGGAGCCTGTGTGGAGGTCAGAGGTCAGAAAGAAATCAGTTCCTTTCTTTACACCATGTGAGTCCAGGGACATATCTTAGGCTGTAACAATGAAGCAGAATAGTTTTGGTGAACAAATTTTGCACGTATGAGAGGTAACTTAATATTCACTAAACAATTTTAGAACTCTAAGCATATCTAACCCTTTGAAGTTGGAGCTAAATATGTCTACTTGTACATAGTCAAGGGGACTATTGGGAATGCAATAATTTTAGCCACGAAGCCGGGCAGCTATGTGAATAAGAAACTGAGGTGCAGAAAGGCATTGCGAAAGCTGACAGGATTGTCCCAAATGGTGAGTGGTGCTGAAAAGGTCTTTTGATTAATTTATTTATTTTTATGTTTGTTTAAAGATGCATGTCATGACATGTGTGGAGGTCAGAGGACAGCTTGCAGGAGCTGGTTCTCTCCCACCACTATGTGGGTCCTGGGGTATATACCACTCAGGTTGTTAGGCTGGGCAGTAAGCTAACTGCTTTACCTGCTGAGCCAATCTCACAAAACCCTGGGACTTTTAAATCAGCAAAGGGCCATTCTTCGTTGCAGCTGCAATCTGAGAAAACAAAATCCACATAAAGAAATGACTTGATTTGTCCATCTAACTTGGAGTTAGGTTTTCAACTCCCACAGTATACAGAGATTCCACCCCCACCCCATAATAGGTCATAAACACATTGGAAGGTCAGGCAGGATATGGGGCACTTGGTTACTGTGGAGGGATCTAGGCGCTGAGATAGTTGACATCTTTGTCTCTTGGCTGTGGTCGCCTGTTGTCACTGCGATGGTGAAAACACTCACATTCTGCACACCCCTTAGTAGGATGGAGAACAGCCATTCTGGATGCGCACACAAAGCTTCTATGCAGGCTACATCTCGGGCTCAGGATCATTGGGAAAAGAAAACAAAACAATCTCCAGTAGGGAAAAGATAGTCAAAGGGACAAGCAAGGACAGGACAAACTATGGATATATGCGTTGACATCAGTGTAGCCATTGAAATGCGTCAGACTACAAGTAAAGAGAGTTCCCTGAGAGCTGAGTTTCCCGGTAAGGAAATGCACCAGGACATATATCAAAGGAAGCCGAGAGCTGTACAGTTGAACCCCCTCATTCCTGGGATGTTTTCCCAAGAACCTCGGGAGATGCCAAGGCTCCATATTTTATACAGACTATATTTTCCTACAAATAAAATTAAATTTATAAACTAGACATGCAAGAGATCAACAGCAGCCAGGCGGTGGTGGTGCACACCTTTAATCCCAGCACTTGGAAGCAGAGGC
>LOEQ01015429.1:1219-15478 GCA_001685075.1 Bramus lutescens
TGGCCATTCTCCTTCCATAGCTGTTTCCCTTCCTTGGACAATTCGCTCAGTAGTAGAGGATGCTGGCAATGGCATGTTTGAAGATGACATCCTAATACCACATCCTGACAAAGAAACACGTAGTAGTTTGTTCTCATGACAGTAGAGGGAAATATTATGACTTGTATTTAGGGAAGTCACTAAGAAAATCTTTTTTGCTTCAGCAACTCTTTACGCCATTCTTAGCAGTTAGTCACTGGTGTGTGTGTGTGTGTGTGTGTATGTGTGTGTTTGTATAGTGTTTATTACTCTGAAGTTCAGAAGAAATGAAGAAATACTTACCAATATGTTTAGGCATTTAGTGCTAAAATCAGCTTGTTTTTCTCTTTAAAACATTGACACATATTTCTAATCCTAGCATTTGGGATACCTATATGAAAATTTTGTCAGTCTTTGGCCAGCTGGGGCTACACAGAAAGTCTCTCACAAACAAACAATATAAACCAATAACATGAGTTGAACATAATAAGTGAGTTTAGAAATAGAAGCAAAAACAGAAACAGCTTTATTGGGTGCAGAATAGATTTGAAAGTTTGAAAGCGCAGTCAGCTAGACTGACCAAATATTCTGGCAAGGGAAGGTGGCTTTTGGCTTTTACATCAAGCGTAAATGTTCTAAAGTAGCATCCTTTGAGGGAGAGAGATAAGATTGGGAAAAGTTCACAGATTCGAAACTAATGCAAACTCTGGTGATCATATTTTGCAAGTCTCTTGGAATGTCTAAGTCAAGAAATAAACAATAAACTGACCAGCCTTGTGTGCCTCATACCTGTTAAGATATAATTAGTCTGGGGAAAGCATTCTCTATAATGGATTGAGTTCCTGATATAAGATATCTTTGTGGTAACTTGCCTATGTCAGCAGGTAATTAAAGTATAGAAAAATATTTGTGTTCTGCTATTGACCATCCTAGAGTCATTTCATCACTTATTTTTATCAATACATAGGTTATTACTAAACATCAAAAATGGCTATATATTCATATATATATGTATATTCATGCCTTGGAGAGGGACACAAATTGTTGTACATCACCTAGCTAGTGAGTGATGCAGTGGTAGATAACATTAGGATAGTCCACATCTAAATCAATAGAACTTTACTGTTGAGTGACAACCCACCACTGAATATAGGTCATGATTTATCCTTCATGTGACAAGAAGAATCAATTTATTAACTTTGGTATACTTTACTAATTTATATAAAGTTTTATTTTCTAAAATATAAGAATAGTTTAGAAAAATTTTTATTTGCTGCTATCAAATCTTCAAGTGATATAACTTCAAGCCAACCTTTGAAAAGACTTGCAAGTGTTCTTACAACATGGATAGTAGGCATACATTTACCTACAAAACTCAGAATATATTCAGATGTGATAAGTGAAGCAGGGAGAAAACCTTAAACACTTGAAAAGTAAAAACTTCTACTTGGTCCTCTCTTAAATTATGAGAGAATATTAAAATACTTTAAGAATATCTATATGGCATCTAAAATGTTACACAATATACATAGAGGATAGAGAATAAAATCACATTGATATATACCTAATATGTGACATATTAAAATCAGAAATTGAAAGACTAAGTATTTGATTTATGAAAGCATAAAAAGAAATAGAAAATCTTGTGATCTGTACTAACTTTGTCATGATTCTTATCCATTCTCTTTATTAAGAAGTAAATGGTTAATTGTAGATTTTGGGACTTACGACTATTGAGGAGATTTCTCATCTTTTTGCTGTCAATAGCTGTAAGAAGAGAACACAAGTTAGTTGACCTGATAGCGCAATCCCTTTCCTGTGCTATTTTGCTCACATGTTCATGAATAGTGTTGCTAATTATTTGAAGTATCCATAATTCAGGAAGAGATTAAAGTTTTCATAGCCAAGTAATATACAGCAATCATCTGACTCAATCATTGGTTCAAATAATAGAATTTCACTTGATAATCAACTCAGAGCATCCTATTTTATGATTTTTCTTTCAAAAACATGTAAAACAGTTAGGAATGAAGGAGCAAGGGTAAATGTCCTGGTGGCTCTTTTTTACAGGGTTGTAGCCAAAGTCATAGAAATGGGTCTTCAATTTCCATCACATGGTCAATGATGAAGACAGACTCTCAGGGCCCAATTCCAAGATCCTAGTCTAACAGGAACTGGGAATTCTATCCATGGACCTTACTGACTTCTTCCTGAGATCCTCTCATATTGAAGTGCCTGAGAAATCTGTGACTCTACACTAAAAGAAGAACATGAATTTCCTTCACTTATAACCTGTCCAAAGACTCTGTTCATTCACAGCTCTTATCCCACAGTTGTGCCCTTTGGAGAGGTAGCTGGAGACTAGCTAGTGGTCCAATGTGAGCAGATCCTGCCTTATTCGTCTTTTTTTATCCCTGCAATTAGCTTTCCTTCTTCCCCAGACATGGCCGCTCAGGAAAGGTCTTGGGATCTACCATTGAGTAGGGTTACAGAATTCATCTATGGCCTGTTCTTCACAGAAAGGTAGATGGTATCAGAGTCCCAGTAACCGGTTTGGAAAAGAGGGATTCTAGTTGCTATTGCTTGCCTTGGAGCAGAAGAGAGAAAAGTAGGGAGAGCGAGATGCAGAAAGAACTGTCTTTGAAGGCCCTTTATATTTACTTTAGTTCGGAACACTCCATGCCCAACAACATACTTTAGATTTTTACATTGTGTTAAAAAGAAAGTCCAAATAGGAATGTAAGCCCCAATCCTTAATAGGGATTTCACAGACATGTTTTTAATGAATGGTGTGTATGTAATGGAAAATATATGTGAGTGAATATTTGTTATCCAGCATTGTCTTAGGATATTCTCATTTTGATATAAAAACAGCCTGTATCATAAAAATGTCATTGTATAGGCCAAAAATACTGTTTACAACTGTAGGAAATTCTATAACTATTAACATGCAGTAAACTTTGATTATTTACATTTCCCTTTAACTCTGTGATCATAACTTGGAAATAGCTACATTATCAATAGCCAGGATTTTCTCTGAGGATCCTCTTTATAGAGTTGATAAATATGTTCTATTTTCTCTTGGAACAAAATGTTTTACAATAAAAATAATACATAGTAAATAGCATGATCATCATGTCTAACTACCTACGTAATATACAGACTAATTTGACTTAAAGATGTCCAAGAAGGTTCTGCAAGTCTCTTCTCTCTTTTATATGAAATCAAAAGTAACTTAGAAATTCATGAGCTACAGTGAAGGAGCTGGAAGGCCTACTGTCCTGAGATGTAGACAACAGACTAAGGAGGTAAACGAAAAAGAGACAAGTCCAATCCTTTCATGTTAAAACACCATTTAAGACAGCATTTTATTTAAAACAATATTTTATTCCCTAATTGCACTTTTTCATAGAACAACAGAATCCCTCTAGATTTCTAATTAACTCTAAGTGACTTTTCATTTTAATTTCATAAACTATTTGAACTTAATTTTCTTCTCTGTTCTACTTTGGGGAAAACAAGGACTTTGCTGGTATTTTTTCTCTTTTGGAAGTAACAGGTAAATAATGAAAAATATTTTGACATTAGAAATGTCAGAGGACCTCTTTATCGTTTATACCACTCTTATTTCAGAATCATTCTTTATACATATGATTGTTTCTTTGATATAAAAATTAACTCTTGGGGGTATAGAGATGGTTCAGTAATCAAAGGGACTTATTGTTCTTGCAGAAGACTTGGGGGATCTTAGCATCCACACCTGCCTGTAATCACAACACCAAAGGATCAGGCATCCTCTTCAGGCCTCCATTGGCATCTCCACACATGTACACCTGAACTCAAACAGGCACACACTCACTCACATAAATAGGGAAAATTTTATAAGACAAACAAACAAACAAAGGAAAACTCTCTAAAATGTACCTATAAAAGGATTCTGAGATTCATAATATTTCTGTTTAATTTTGGCTACTTTTGCTGATTCTTGTTTCAGGGCCTTGTTTATTGTCAAGCTCCCCATGTAAAATGTTGAAAGTAACGTCAACCCTTTGATGGATCTTAAAATATCCAATAACATTTGGTTAAAAAAGTTAGAAACTTTGTCAAAAGTCTCATAAGTATAGAAAAAAGTATAATTCCAAATTTTACTTCATAGTGAATTTTTATTTTAGGTTTTCTCAATGCTGATATGTTTTCATTTATTTAGTGTGTGTGTGTGTGTGTGTGTGTGTTGTGTCTGTCTGTGTGTGTGTGTGAGCACACATGCATGCACACACTATGTACATACAGGAGTCCGAGGATATCAGGAAGGTGTCAACTACATTGGAACTTGGCATGCAGGTAACTGTGCACTGGCATGTGGATGCTGGGAAGTGAACCTGAGCCCTTTGCATGAAAAGAAAGCGTTCTTAAATGCTGACTCATCCCTCCAGGCCCATTGCTATATTTACTAGTGGTGAGTTTGTGAAATGGGAAGATACACGAACCAGATTCTAATGACAACTTCAGGCAATTACAATCAAAGAGAATTGGGAAATTGACAGGCAGCAACAAAATACTTACGTGTGAGGCTAAATGATGGTTTATTTATCGTCAGAGGCAACTGTTTGATCTTCAGACCTTGGTATAAGGTCCTTTCAATTTTTCTCTTGATTCGTTCAGCACTATCAGTAGATGGGTATCGAAACATTAGCACCATAAGAATGTTCACGCCCTGTTCATCTGGACTGGAGCAAAACAGAAAAATGATTCCACCTCTGCGCTTTCCATGAATTTAAAGAAACATTGTGGATGATATCTGTGCACATGAGACTTAACTTTGCATCCAGAGAAAGGGAGCAAGATGGAATGCGTGACAATAATGAGCGCCGCAAACACTGCAGAAGAGAAATCAGCATAATGGAAATAAAAAGAGGATTCCCCATCTTTCCTCAGTTTGGAGAGTTCTGTCAGGGGCTCATGAAACCATACTTTGTGTTCACGTTGCTTTTAAAGGCATTTTGAATAAAAGCAGTAAGGTCCCTGAGGTCATTATTCTCCAGTGAAGTGTGGCAGAGACAATGTGTGTGCATCACGTCCGTTCTTCTCTGCCTTCTGAGCATAGAACTCTACTGCATTTCTAGCCTCTCTTGAAGTTTCCTGGACGCTCTCCTGAATTCTTCCCTTACTGCCAGGTCTTGTGCTTCTTTCGTATCAGGCAGAAGTAGAAGATCACATGACAAGGCAATATTATAATGCCTACCGTCAACCCACTCTTTGCCCCCACTTTTGACTCTTTGAGTTGAGTCACAATAGATAATTGTATTAAAACACTGATATTCTGGTATTTGGTATAAATGTAATAAACAAATTTTTATAGGGAGTAATTTACAAAGATAAAATAATTTGATCAATGATTCAAATGCAGAAATGTATGTCATGATTAAGGGATGGAAAGCCTGTAGTAGAATTTAGAGAGTGAATTTACTTAGAAAGGGAAATAAAAGAAGAAAGGGGAATACACAAAGAAAAAGACATAAAAAGACTAATTACCTCTAAGAAGTTAGCCATATATATATCCTTTCTATCAGCCACCTGTCTATCATCTCTATCAGCCACCTATTATCCCCTCTATCTTTTTATCATCTATTTGTCTATATATATATATATATCAATTATCTATCTATCTCATCTACCTATTATCTACTAGAAAATAGACTACCTATTTGCCATCTCTATATATCTCTATTATCTTTCTAATTATCAAAATAATCAATCACTTCTGTATGTATCTATCTATAAGCTAATTATCACCGATCTATCATCTCTCCATCTATCTCAGTGTGAAATCTAGGGCTTTTAAACATTATAGGAGCTGGTGAGATGGCTCAGAAGGGAAGGGTGCTTTCTGCCAAGCCCGATGACTTGAGCTTGATCCCTGGAATCCACATGGTGGAAGCAGAGAACTGACTCCTGTAAGTTACATACCTTATCTTGATAACATGGGACTTGATAAATCGACCCACTCCAGAAGAACGTCGGAATATCCTAGACATCTGATAAAAAAATAAATAATAAAAATGTTAGTCCTGAGAAACATAGTATTTTTTATCTATCAAGAATTTTTTGGTAAAGAACAGGTTTTTAGTTGATTTTCATGATACATAGTGCTTTCAACAGTGAGCAGACTAAATCTGTGTTCAAATCCTCATAGGACTGAACAACTTTTTCTAAATGGTCAAATTTACTGAACCTCTGTAAAATGGGAGTGATTGTGATCTGCCTTACAGAGTTAATTTGCGAAATAAAATTGGGAGCTGGAAAGATGGATCAATGGCTAAGAATCCTTTCCAGAAATCATAAGGATACAGATATGGATCCCAGTACCTGTGAGATAACCCAGGCTTCCTTCCAGACTCCTGAAATTCCAGCTCTTGGGGGCTGCAGAAAGTTGCTGCTTTTAGCCTAGCCCCAAAAGCAAGCATCCTGGGTCCAAAGAAAAACTGTGGCTCAAAGAAACAGGTGAAAAGTGATATACATAAGAGGATACTCTATGTGATATGCTCTCCTGGCCTTGTATGTTCATATAAAGGTGTGCACGTGCACTTACATAGACCCCCCAAACACACACATAAGCAGACAAACAGAATTTTAAAAAGTAAATAAAATTATATGTTTGATATCTAGCAAACTATTTATGTAATAATTTCAGTCTTAATTATCAATTGAATTAAAGTGTGGGTTATTTTTAAGATATAAACCTCAGTTCTTAAAAAGCCCAGCATCTTGTTTGCTACCCTCTACGGCATCTGGTCTACCACTGTCACCATGTCTGTTGACTTTGTCAGTGATTACTGTATCACTCGACCATTTGAATGACGATAACAGTTCTGACACCTCACTGTCTCACTGTGAGTCATTGCTCTCAGCCATGCAGAGCCTAACACCCATTGCACCACACTGTATATCATGAGAATGATGTTCCTCAATCTTTCCAGACTGAAGCTGTGAAGGATTGGGATGTTCAGAGAAATTATTTCCTAAAGAGCCCTGATTCCCTAAAAGGAAGCATGCTGAAACTTACCCTCAAAGAGCACTGGGATGACCATCAAAAGGCAGAAGACATAGGTCTATGTTAACTCAACCAAAGTATACTTGTGAGCTAAGTCTCACACTCCAACCCCCAGATACTACACACTTTGGGAACAAGGGGTTCTGTGTTCCTGCTCTCTATATTTTCTCCTTCTCCTTTACTCTGCAGAACCAGTACAACACTCAGAATATTCTACCTTTTAAATAGTGAGCCCATTTTCAATGTTTTAGCCTAGTGGTGGACTATTGTCATCTTAGAACCCTGTGTTATATGATCCTTCTTGTTCCTGAAGTTTACCCCCACAGTGCAAGCAAAACTGACACCTATTAAATAGAAAGATGAATATATTAAGCTCTTGCTTCCAGACAGTATCTCCCTCGGTGTAAGTGGTATTAGCTTTCTTCTTTGTTGGTCCCATCATCACTCTGCCTTCATTTGAGGTCCACCTCTGCCTGTCTGTGGTTTTATAAAAGATAATTGGAACATGTAGACCAATTCCATAAATTGGTTACCATGAGGTATCTATCAGTAAATGAATGGACTTGAAACTGCATGTGGCTCTAAGTAGGCTCATGACTGCTCAGTTATTATTTGGGTTTTTAGTCTTTGTCCTCAGGCAAGCAACTCTACAAAGACTAAGTTCTTGAGAAAGATCAACTACTCATGTATAACAAGAGATGCTGATGGAAAATTCTTTTTGATGTCTATCTATGAAAATAAGGCAAGTTGCACAGGTATCCTTCTACTATAAGGGTGGCTATAGCCCAGTAGAGGGAGAGCACACTGATAAAATGATCCACTCCAGAAAAGCTTTCTATGGACTTCACAAGTTTCCTTCCTCTGACCTCCAAAATCCTGATCACTTAAATCACACAATTAGCAGTTATGCACAAACTGTGACAGCTCTCAGATTGTTCCACCCACTTAATTTTAATTTTGATTCTATTCTTTTCCATGAATAAGCTTCCATTAATAATCAAGAGTATAAGTTCTTTGCCAGAAGGGACTGTGCTGACCTTGGCATCATTTATAGCTTTGTAGAAAGTATGTATGATTGAGTAATTACATATTCATTAGTGATTATCTGTAGTTATGGCTAATCTTAATTGGCATTGTAAAGGCAAAACAAACAAACAAAAAAACCCAGATCTTATACTGGTTTTTGACTCTTATTATTGCTGTTTTTTTTCTTTTATATCACTGACTTATTCATTCAGAACAAATGTGTAAGTTCCCTGTGTTCAAGGCATTGTAGTAGACACTGGATAGACAGTGCTGAAGAAAAATGGTGCCAACCTTAAATTCAAGATACAGTTAGATAGTAATAAAACAGACATTGATTATGAAGTGTCATTAGCAACACCTGAGAGACTGTAAAGAGAAGGGATCTCCAACTAGATGATGCTTAAGTGGTATTTCAGATGATGCTGAGATAGTCTTCTATGAGGAAGGAACAGAATACACAAAGAATCCGAAAGAAGGCCAATACGGGCAAAGCAAAGTGAGCAAGGCAGAGTGTAGAGAGAAGCAGTTAGAGCTGAGGCAGGCAAGCATTTGGGAACTTGGGTGAAGAGCTTAGGCTTTACTTTAAGAATATTTAGAAGCCATTAAGAAAAATGTAAGAACACAAATACTTCATTTTCAAAAGGTTGTTCTGATTTCTTTGTATATGTGAGATGGATCCTGAGTGGAAGCAGTGATAATTGACGTGAATATTTGAGCTCTTATCCTGGCTAGTCTAGAATGGAGATTATAGACCAGAGGTAGGTTGAAATGTGACTTGTGACTAGAATAGGCATGTGGATAATGGAAGTGTAGGTACTCTGGCAATGAGGTAGACAGAATTGTTCATTGAAAATTCATGGTGAAAAAACACTAGTGGGCACGGTCTTTAATGAGGGCATTTAAACTAGATTAAATTGAGATGCCTCCAAGTATAAGCACCAGGTAGATTATTGAATGAAGGTGAAGCTTTATCTGTATAGTTCAAATGGAGCTAAACTTATCTCCATGATTCACAGATTGGCAGAATCTCAACATTTTGACTATTCTTTAATTCTAAATTTGGCCAACCAAATAAGACTGCTTCTTCAAGCATCCATCCAAGGATGGTCATGGGGAAACGCCCTGCTGCATCAGTTACTAACTTGGAAAAGTACATTAAGCTGGCATTAGCTGTATTTTTCAATGTGAAATAATATAAGGAACAACATTAGCCCAAAATCACTGTTTGATCCCCTGAAATCAGTCATTTCTGAAACCAAGTGAGTCTCTACTTTTTCCCACTGTCTTCATTTTATTTATCTATGTTTTAACTTACACTTGTTTAATGTGATTTCACCCCGGATGTGTTCTAATGTCAACAGAGGAGAACAGTACAAACAAACATAAAGAGAAGCAAAACCAGACTATCCCTCAGGTGATTTAGAGATGTTGGCCAATGGAGATTTACTTTTATAGTTGCTTATACAACAAATAAAAATGTCTTTCATTTCTTTAGAAATTTCTTAAGACAGGCTAGAGAAATGACTCAGTCATTAAAAGTTAAATCAAAAGGACAAGAAATTTCTTAAGTCTTTAGTTTTTTTCTTTACATTACAGTGAATTTGGATGAGAAATTACAGCATATAAATATTATTCAACAATAAAGTTATGATCATATTAACTAAATTACTTAGTGAGTAGATGTACTAGTTTCTGTGAATGCTGGCTGATAACACCTTGAATCTGTACTTCCCTCAGCCTTGTCCTTGTCTGACCTGGGAAAGTTGCCCAGTGATGTCTGGGAAGTCATTCTCTACCTTTTTTAGGCATCACCTTTTGATGTATGACAAACAACCCAGCCCTACTATGTCTGCTCGGAATCACCTTTGTGATGTAACCTAAGCCCCAGATCTTCCAGACAAATCAAGCTGAGCCTGGACTTTTGAAACCACATCTTTGCTAATATTCTTCCTGTATACATCCCTCTGTCTCTACATTCTAAATAAAATTTGCTGGAATTATTAGTCCAAAATAATCACTTAATCAGAAATCTTCGTTAATCAGGAACTTCCAGACACAGAATTTGCTTATTGTGACTCAAAACAGATAAGAATAAGTTCTCTGAAACCAGAGGACACTGTGTCCTCTCCTTGGAAGTTGTGTTATCACTAATTCCCAATTTTCAGATAAGGCTTATTTTGTAGTGAGGAAAATATTCAGTAAGCTTCAGTGGAAAAGTTGTTTCCATAGTAATAGTTTGCATCTTGTACATTTTTCATATTTCAAATGTTATATCCTTGAATAGAAAGAAAATGGTAGGAACCTTAATACAGATCCTCAAGCTTTAGTGTTGTTTTAGAATGTTTAAAAACTCATAAAATGGGTTTCAGTGAATGTTCTTACAGCACACAGGATTTGATGACTATAAAGTGAACAGCTTTAATTTAATGGACCAAACCAATAACAATGAGAATGAAGACAATTATAATCTTGTTTTGGGGGGAGGGTGGAATATATTTTAATTACAACATTTCTCCCTTCCCTTGTCTCCCTCTGTATCTTCCTGAATATCCCTTTCTACTCTTCTTCAAATTCATGTCGTTTATATATTGATAAATACAGCATGTTCAGTGTACATAATGCAACCTGTATGTAGGTTTTCAGGGTTGATCATTTGCCACTGGGCAACCAACTGATGTGCTTGTCTCTAAGAAGGAGTGCCTTGCCCATCCCCAGCTTTTCACAGTTGCTTTATATTAATCTGTCCTAACTCTGCCCCAAAAAGCAGAGTATTATACAAGTGATCAAACAGAGAAGTCCATGGCAACCCTAATCATGGTACAGTCCTGAGATTACAGGTTGTTTGTAGACAGAGAAAAGGTACTAAGAACAATGACTAGCTTAATATTTCTACTGAGGACCACGATATAAGGCATTGATTCAAATGTTCATAAATAACTCTACACAGTCATAATGCTTTATTTAGCCAATCTCTTGGCCACTGATGAAACAGATTACTATCTATTATCATGATTTGACATAATCTTAGAGAACAGATTCTATAAATATTCACAAGATGGATACAAAAACAATTTATAAATTTATTGAATAGATAGAAAAATAGATGAATGAGTCATAAGCTACAGCTTTTCGTTACCATCACAAATATGTTTGGAGTGGAAAGAATCAATAACTGGAAAGTTGCAGCTGGCATAAAAGAAAGGTGAAAGAAAAATAATTAAAATTGAGAGACTATGAAATGTTTTCTACATTTCTTAGAAGCACAATAGTTTCTGGTACTCATGAATGAAAACTAGTGAGTTGTTTCTTCTTAAAAGATACTATAATCAATTAGGAAACCCTCATTTGCTTATTGTATAGATGTCTTTACTGTACAAACACTTTAATTCTGTTTGCTATCCTTTGAAAAAGTGTACGTAGAATGAGAAATTAGGAAGAAAAGAGCAAATAAAATATTCAAAGACAGAAGTAGCATTAAGGAGACACTGACTCCTAAGAACTAGCAATTATGAAAAGGTGAATGTGGACTACATCAAAATAAATGGATTTAGGCTCAAGGTGACAGACTTCTCTTTAAAGACCTCACTAAAATTATATTAGATATAAGAGTAGGGATAAGCCCAAACACTGATAAAAAGTAGGAAAAATTTCCTTAATAGATGAGAGATTCATTTTATGTCTTGAACTCAGACAACAAAAGAAAAATAACTGAAGTACGATTAATAAAATCTCAGGGTTTGATATTGATGTTCAACTTGTAGACCCAAAAATCAAAGCAGCCAGTCACTGGCTCAACCTCTGTCCAAATGGTGATCCTGCCTCCAAGAATCTCAGAATGACACTGTGTCTGAGAGCTGTTTTCTCCCACTTTACAATCCTCTCTAGTCCTAGGCTTAAAGGCATGCACCATTGAGATTAAAGACAAGCACCACCCAGTTTCTATGGCAACTAGTGTGTCTACTGGGATTAAAGGTGTGTGTTGCCACTGCCTGGCTGTAAGACTGACCAGTGTGGCTGTTTTACTCTTCCGATCCCCAGGCAACCTTTATTTATTAAAATACAACTGAAATGCCACTATAAATAGCTAGAGAGATGGCTCAACAGTTTAGTATTGGCTGCTCTTCCAAAGTACCTAGACTCTATCCAAGCACCCACTTAGGGCAGCTCACAACCACCTGCCACTCTAACTGCAGGAAAAAACAAGTAATTATTTATTTAGTTTTCCATGGAATCTAATTAGTGCCGCTTATATTGGAATAAGGTGTAGGGTGTTGTGGAAACTTGGGAATTGGAAGTGAAGTGTAGATATGACCAAGATACATTGTATACATGTATAAATTTTTCAAAAAAAGAACACATTTCTAAAAAAGGGTAATACTTTAAAGGAACAATTTAATGAAATAAATCAAAGAAGTCCTAAATCAGTTACTTATTTTGTGTGGCTCTCTACATTTGAAGCATGTTAAATCAAATCCTAACATGGAAATGTGTGTCTCTGTGTGTGTCTCTGTGTGTGTATTGTGTGTGTCTGTGCGTGGGTCTCTGCGTGTGCACGCCTTGTGTGTCCATGTGTGTGTCTACTTGTATGTCTGTGTTTATATAGCATAAATTTTAAATGCAAAAGGCAAAGCTAGGGTCTTAAAAGCTAATTATATTGAATCAGAAGGGTTTTCTCATGCAAATACAAATGGTCCTGATGAGAAAATAATGATGTCAATAATATTTTAAAGTTTAGATCACCTGTCCATATAAATATAGTATAACAGTAATAAAATTGCGAAGAACAAATGTAGAAAAGGTTACTTTCAATATATATTATTGATAAAGGTTTATATATAAAAGAAAAAACTCATTAACAACAGAAAAATATACACAGCAGATAACTATTGTAAAATTTAATTAATAAATAGGGAAATGAAAATTAATTCTTCAGTGATATACAGACTGCTAGCATGGCAAATTTGAATAGTCAAATTTGTTAAATTTTAAGAAGGACTGGATCAAGCTTTCTCATTGAGCTTACCATTCTCTCAATCTGATGACTTCTTTCTATAAACTCTCTTGATGACCTCACCCCATAATTTTCTTTGTATCTGATGTTTGTGACTTGAAAAGAGGCGAGGTAATAGAATGACTTATCATCTGAAAGGCAAAAATGGAATATCCTGGCTTATATGTGCTGTGTTCCTTGTTCCCACCCATGATGAGGCTATTTCCACTTAGAACAAAAGTTATTGTAGAACTCAAAAATTCCAGCTTATAATTTCATCATATCATTGCAGTCAGCCAAAACAGAAAACTCAGTTCCAAAAGAATGCTGACTGATACACACGCACATGCACATCAAAGTTTTCCTACAGCTAGACATGCAACATATAGTGAAAATCAGTATCAAATGAAATCACAAAAGTCGTGTGCTTTATTCCCTTGAACTGTTAATATAGATTTATCACACGCAGGATTTTGATGACACAAATGCCCAAGTTTTTAAAATCTATTCTCTTCATAAATCCCCCATCACCAGCAATCTAGTTTACGCCTTTGTCATTGAGAAAAGACATACTTCTTGTGAGTATCCCTGTCTCTTCTCCGATTCTCCACACAGTAGCTCGTTCTGTGGAGAGCTGTCCTTGAGACTGCAAATTTGGCAATATTACCTGCTCACCTAAAGCCTTTCCATTTCTGTATTATCATGGGAAGGAGTCCCAACTCTTTTATTTTGACACACCACATCTTTACTCGCTTGGATACTGCCTTCTTTTTCTTTTTTTAATTGTCTTTTCTACGTCCTTAGATTTTGTGTTGAAGCAACAGCAAAAGTGTGCTTTTCTTTATTCAGCATCCCCCTCAAGATTTAGTTTCTACTATTACTTTCTCTGGAAGTCTTTTTCGAAGCATGTTCTCTGCTGTTTCCTCCTATCCTTGTCATTACCTCTTTTCAAGATGGTATTTAGAGCATACGCACTGAGTTAGCAACCACAACTAGAAAGATATACTGCACTTTGAAGAGTGCCTACTGTGGTATTCTAAAAGCTTATGCTTTTTTTTTCCAATAGGAGGTCAGCTTCTGGAGAGGAACATTGGACTACTTTTCATTTAAAGAGGAAGAAAAATTTCTGATAATATTAGCAAAGGAACCCAGCACCATAATTGTCCTAAGCTTT